>RJWT010017339.1:0-19397 GCA_004365215.1 Cuniculus paca | reverse complement strand
TCTCTACTTGGCATTGCCTTCTGCTTCCTGCCATTATCCTCTGTGGTAGTACCACTTTCGTTTGTGTGCTTAATCTTTTCCTTTAAATTTTTTAGGTCTTAGGAAACTGCTTTTTTATTTATTTATTTATTTATTTATTTATTTATTTACTTACTTACTTACTTACTTACTTACTTTTTAAATTGCCTAGGAGATTGATCCAATATTCTGTAATGCCTAATTATTATATCACCACTAGATGGCAGAATAGAATGTCAGATCTGTAGGCTTGACAGATGTCTATGTTTTGGGGAACTCTTACTCCATCTTGTGGTGATAACGTATAATTATATCAAGTGCTCTTCAATTCCTAATACATAGTCATATTTCTCATCATTACCTTGTCAGGCATCACCCGAGTTATAAATGAATTAGCATTAGTTATTTGGTAATTAGTAAACAAGTACAGTGCATTAGGATTTGTGTATGGTTAAAGACGGAAAATACTATTGCTTGTCTTTTTTTTACCTTTTTACTTTTAAGTTTGTGTTTAACTCTTGAGATGTACAGTGGGTAAGAAAAGTATCAGATACATCTATTTAAATGTATAACCTAACCTGTGTAATTAAACCACATGACAAGTTAGTGAATAGGTCTTGCCTGGAACATGATAAACTTAAGTTAGATTTTGCTCTTCTAACTGGAACAAATTATTACAGAGCTAGTAAAATGACAGAGCTAGGACTTGGACTCCATAGTTTAGTCAGAGTGCATCTTAACCAGATTGTTCTTTAGCAGTGTGAACTACATGAACATTGACTCTAAAATTTAACTAAAGTGATTCTTTAAATCAGGATTCAATTCTTATGGTTAAGACTCAATCTTGTATGACAGACATCCTCTGCAGTTATGACTGGTCTAGTGGAATATTTAGGCGTGGTGGTGCACACCTATAATCCTAGCACTCAGGTGGCTGAGGCAGGAGAATCACCATGAGTTGAAGACCTGCCTGGGCTACATATTGAGTTCAAGGCCAGCCTGAATTACAAAATGAGATCCTGTCTCAAAGACAATACATGCATACATACATACATACTTAACACTTTAAGTGGTATGTGATGAATCCTATCTTTTGGAGAAAGCTGTATTTAAGAAGTAATATTCTTGTGATTAAATATTTTCCTAGAATTAGATCAGGTAAAATACAAACTAAATTGAACATTTTAACCAGAATCTGCTTAGAAATTTTGCATTAATTTGGTGTTACTATTGCCAACTGAAGACACTGAACTAGTCAGAAATAATGATATTCTAGTTTTAAAAAACGTTTGAAAGAAATATGCCATGAGGTTAATTAAGAGGAATCTCTGTCTTTTTACCGTTTACCCAATTTCCTGAATTCTTTACAATGATTCTGTTTTTCTCTCAGCCAATTAAGAATGACTTGGTTAATAGAATATGGCATGTATTAACTTCAGTAAATTTAAAAAAACTTATGTGCCATTTTGTGTTTTCATCCAGATGAATCCAACTCTGTAAAATTAAGCACCTTTCTCATAGTGTTCTAAGATGCATTAGACCTTTATTACACCACGCAGGTCAGTGTCTGCAGGTACAATCTAAGGTGAGAATTTTAATAAATCAGCTTGTGAACTTTGAGGGAAAATCTGTGAGATCTAAAACTTAGTATGTAGAATTTTATATGCCTATAGGTTGTTTGGGTTGGGGGGGACCATAGCTTTTATCAGATTCCTACAGGGATTTAAGATGCTAAGTTTAGTAACTGCTGCCGTAGAGACACTTGTTTACTAGAGGGGTGAGTTGTAGCCTGGCTGCTTTCATTCAGTTCCAACCCTTCATCTCCACAACTGCAGTCATCCTACAGTGTTGTGAAAATAAATGTAAAGTGTTTAACAGTGTTTGGCATACAGTGAGCACCCGGTGAACAGTAGCTAATTAGGGCGAAGCAGGACAGACCATCTCCAGGTACTGAAAGGTGTTTTTCCAGTAAGGTATAAGTACAATTTTAAATAGCTGTGTGAATTTAATTTACTTAAAATATTTTAATAAAATAAATTTTAATAAAACCTGATTCTTTGTACTTGTCTGAGGATAAGTTGGGAATGCTTTTCTGCTCTGTGGTTCACTTACCTCCATGTAAGTCACTACTGTTACTTTACTGGCTTGAATCAGCACGAGTGTGATTTCCATGAAGCAGGCACCGGATCATGAATTGGAAATGTTTGACGTCTCTCTTTTTAGTTCATCGCCCTTGTTCCCAGTTAGCAGTGTTGCTCAGCCTGCCTTCCTGAACACAACCATGGTCTCTGACATCTGCCCCATCCCAAGTCTGCAGTTGCCAAGCAGGTGAGACTCGGCCTCCCTAGGGCTTTGCTAGGCTCGATGTCCCTCCTGTGCGCCCCGTCACACACCGCCAAGTCTACTGAATTTTGCATTTCAGAAATTAGGTTTCTGTTGACTTTTGAGAATCCGCCCTGCGAAATTTTTGATAACTTTTATCTTAGATAACAACTTCAATAATTTATGTCCCACCAAAAGCAGTTGTCTTTTATGCTCTTTAGGCCACTTTTATCAAATCTGCGCTGGCTTTCTCCTTTGTTGAGACCTGACTCTGACAGATGCCCTGATTGAGCACTGTGGAAGCAGATGGTACCCGCGGTACCTGCCTGCCGCCGAGGGGAGTGCGGCTGGCTTAATCAGGCCACAGGCTGAGCTGCTAAGACAGGCAGGTAACTTCTCAGGCTGCCAAACTGCCACGACCTCCAGCTTGCCCTGTTCCTGTGCTGTACTTCAGTAAATGACACGACCTTTAGTATTTTAAAACTTGCAGTGCGTGCTTGCAGAAAGCCTGGGTGGGAAGTTCTCGCAGTCTGTGTAATAGCTGGTAAATAAGACTTTTTGTCCTGACTTCTTAAAATTTAACTGTTCAGCTGGTACATGAATGGATGGAATTGAACTTAATACCATTGTCTTCAGTTTAAGTAGAACAGTAGTTTCCTAAAAGCAATTTTTAATGACTGTTCCTGAAACTTTTCATAGTTTTTACATTTTTCCCATCTCAACTATGTTGTTTAAACTACTAATACCCAAGTGATACTAAGATGACGAGGTAACAGCTTGAATAATCATAATAAGGATGTTTTCAGAAAGAACATTGTGAAAGTTACGACGCAAGCAAAACTTCATTCTTTCACCTTCATATTTTACCTTCTTCTTAGCTATAAATAAGAGCCTAGGAATCTTGTCTACTTTGGTCACTATTACATTCCAACAAAAAACAACAACAACGACCAAAGAAAGAATTAGGAGAGTGGAAGAAGAAAGGAAAAAAGAAACATCTGAGACCCCACTAAGATAACTAGTCGTGACATCTGGCATATATACAGTACTATTAATATAATTGCCAAAAATAGTTGATAGTTCAGTTTTTTTAAAAAGCTTTGTGATAGATTCATGGAGATTATTCTATTATCAGACCTGTATTAGAGTTCCTACAGTTAGGAAGGGTTCGGAGACACAAGAAACCATATTTTGTAAAACAATAGCCAGCGATGATCAAGTGTAAACTACTTCAAAACCTCCATGACTGACAATTTAGCAACAGCTTTCAAAATTTTAAGTGCATCTACCATTTGACCTAGCAGCTGTTTCCATTCTGGGAGCTCTAACTGAAACACTGGGAGGACAGAAGACTGGTTTGTGCTATAAGCATCCAGCATCACAGTCGTCCAGGGTTTTCTTGCTGCTGATCACCTGTTCCAGGTGGCCCCTCCTAATTCCCTGGCATCAAGTCTCCTGGTCACACTGGTTGATAACCACCCCTTGCGTGCCTTTCACACTTGATTGTGATAGCACCCTTTTCTCTTCAGCTGGCTCTTCAAAGCCAAGCATGGTGGTGCACACCTCTGATCCCAGCACTCAGGAGGCTGAGATGGGGCTGGCCAGCCTGGGCTACACAGTGAAAGCTTGTCTCAAAAAACCAAAACAAACCAACATTACAGTTGGCTCTCCAGGTCCAGATCAATCCCTGCCTCTCACAGTCCCAGCTATAACAGTTCCATGCTCCTCTGAACTTCTTTAGAACTTGTCTGACGTCTCCTTTGGCCTCAGCATGTTGTCCAATTTATACCTCAGTTATACAGTTTATACCTGGACAACTGCAGTGTATAACTTTCATCTCATTTTAATATTCCACATATATAGAAGACAGCGTGTGCTGCGGGGTTAATAGGGCCCTTCCTGGGCTGTGAAACCTGGGAAATTTAGTCTCTCTCCCTGCCCCCAACTCCTGTCTCCCAGGATACTACCGCAATTGTTTGTTCATAGATGCCCCATAAGCTCGTGGAGGCGGCTGAGAATTAAGTTGCTTATTAATTCATTTAGTCTTGACCTACATATGGTTGAATAATCACAGGGCCATCTGTCCTCCTTAATTAACATGCAGAGATGAAGAGATTTCTTTCTGCTTTCTGTGGATCGCGTGTGAATCCTATCAAAAGGGCCCCAAAAGGACTTGCTGCCGGAGTCCTGCAACTGCTCATAAGTGAAACTAACAGCTAACGGGAAGGCTTTTGTTGTTTTACTTGTTTTGTCTTTTAAAAAGGCCTCCTGTTGTGACTAGCCCTTGCTATTTCACCAGCCAAAGGCAATCTCATAAATGAATCAGCATTAGTATATTGCCTTTCAGGTTCCGGGGAGAGAATGAGATGTTTTCCCAGATGGTTGTGAGTCTCCTTTCCCGCAGGCTTCCAAGCTTCTCCTGGGGTCCTCTCACTTGGCTGCGTGAAGTAGGCGGATTAAAGTGGTGGATTCCAGATCACCGCTTCTCGGTTATTGATGTGACTGTGATGGGTTAAGAAACTGTCAGCTAAAAACACACAAACCCTTATGGATGAACCTCAGAGCAGCTGAAATTTTAGTGGTTGTCAAGGACTCGATCAGAGTGCTTCACTGCTCTGGTGAGAGGGAAGGTCAGCCGTCGTGTGAATGATTGCGGCTTCTGTGATAGAGTGCTACACTGTGTACTAATGACCGCCCCATGTTTCATGTCACTTGAGCCTGTAAGGCAGGCAGGGCAGGCAACATAATCCATGTTTTGCAGATCACTGAAACTAAAAGAAATGCGAAAACTGAGACTTAGAGATGTGGAAGACCCACTAACATGTTAAGATCCACTGCTTAAATGCATAGTTGAGACCAGAACCCTAATTCTGATCTCACGCAGTGCTCTTTCCGATAGGCACCCTGTTGGGGTTCCCTGAGATCCTTAATTACAGTACTATGTGCCATGTGCACTTGCCCATAATGTGACCACAGCAGAATTAGACCCCCCGGGAGTGTAGGGTGGGCCAGTCTGACCAGAAAGACATTGACTGGGATGTTGAAGAGGTAGCGACTATGAGAAAGTAGAAGTTTTACATTTTTGCTTTTTTTCTTTTGAATGTGTCTACCACATACTCAGGTATATATACATAGAGTATGATTACCAAAATGGTCTTTAAAAAGAACGAAGTTGGAGACTCACACTTACCAATTTCAGAACTTACTACAAAGCTAAAGTAATTGAAACACTGCGGCACTGTCCTACAAATAGACATATGGGAAAATGGAGTAGAATTAGTTTTAACAAGGGTGTCAAGACCTTTCAATGGGGAGAGGACTGTGTTTTCAACAAATGGTGCTGGGAAAGGTAGATACGCATGCAAAAAGGATACTTTGTACTACATTTAAAAAAAAAAAACTCAAAATGGATCAAAGACCTAAATTTAAGAGATAAAAGTATAAGACTCTTACAAGAAAACATAGGGAAAGTCTTCATGACTTTGGATAGGACAATTTTTTTTTTTTTTGTACGGGGGGTCGAACTCATGACCTTGCACTTGCCAGGCAGGCACTTTTCCTTGCTGAGCTAAATTCCTATCCCAGGACAATGACTTATTAAGTATGATGACAAAAGTGAGACAATAAAAGAAAAAAATAGGTAAGCTGAATTTCATCAAAATTATGAACATTTGTGCGTCAAGGGACACCAAAGAGAATGAAAAACCCACAGGACAGGAGAAAATATTTACAAAGCACATATTTGACACAGGCTTACTATCTAGAGTATATAAATAGCTATAACTCAACAACAAATCCAATTCACAAATAGACAAAGGACTTGAATAGACATTTCCCCAAAGATGATGTGCACATGAAAAGATGCTCCACACCATTAGTCATTAGGAAAACACAAAACTAAACCACAATGAAATACCACTTTGTACCCACTTGAATAGCTACTAGAAAACAAGAAAAAACAAATACATGCCAAGGATGTGGAGAAAGTAGATCCTCCTGCATCGCTGGTGGAAATATAAATGGTACATCCCTGAGGAAACAGTCCCTCAAAATGTTAAACATAGATTTACAATGTAGCCAGCAATTCTACCACTAGGTATAAAAAGATTTTCAAAAAGATTTGAAAACAGGGACTCAGATACCTATGTGTGTACTTACGTTCAAAGCAACAGCTTTCACAACAGCCAAAAGGCTAAAGCAACCCAAATACGTAGTGACAGCCAACAGGGTAAACAAAAGGTGATCAACCGGCAGAACAGCATAGAAAGAGGAACGGAGTTCTGATGTGTCTACCACATACTCAGGTGTATATACATAAAGAGTATGATTACCAAAACGGTCTTTAAAAAGAACAAAGTTGGAGACTCACACTTGCCAATTTCAAAACTTACTGCAAAGCTAAAGTAATACATGAACTTGGAAATTGCAGTATGTGAGATAAGGCAGACGTGAAAAGAATATGGTATGATTCCGCTTATACAAGATACTTAGACTAGACAAATTCATAAAGACAGCATAGCCTAGAGGACAGTAGGGGCTGGAGGGGCAGGGATGGGAATTCTTACTTAATCATACATAAAATTTTGAGATGATAGAAAAGATTGGGGAATGGTGGTAGTTGCACAACATTGTACATATATGTAGTGTCACTAAATTATACTTTTTTTTTTTGAGACAGTAGCAAGACAGGATCTTGCATAGTAGTTCAGGCTGGCCTCGAACTCACAGCAATCCTCCTGCCTCAGCCTCCTGAGTGCTGGGATTACAGGCGTGCACTACCACGCCCAATATGACTTGTACATTTAAAAGTAGTAAAAGTGATAATTTGTATGTTACATGTTTCATTATGATAAAATTTTTGAACATAATTAAACAAAAATTATTGACTAGATAACATATTTCATAGAGCTAGAGAAGGAGAAACTCACAATTACTCAGAAAAATAAAAAACTAGCTGGACAGAGGGGAACAGAAGTTGAACGGCTGAAACCAAGAGGAGTGAGCTGGACATAGCTTCAAGTAGGAAGCTATGGAACCAAAGGGTAAAAGAAAAAGCGTACAAAGTGATTTTATTAATCAGATTCCACGGATACAGGGCTCACATAGGTTTTCCATTTCATCCTCACAGCAGCCCCGTGGAGCACGCACTGTTACCTGAGTGCTTCACAGGAGGACACGGACTCTTAGACTGAGCAACTTGCTCACTTTACTCAGTTGGGGCAGAGCCAGAAATCCAAACCCACTCCGTCTCCTCCTTTGGGTGGGCTCAGAAGTAGAATAGCTAACTCCTCCCCACAGGATTGTTGCGAGGGTTAAGTAAGAAGCATTTTTCCAACTGGAGAATTCTGGATCTACCTAGGGATTTTTTTCCCCTTTGATTGTTCTTTCCTCTGTGCTTCGCCTGGTGACTGAGGGCTCTTTTCCTGCGCCTTGAACCAGAGCAGGTTTTTCACTAAAGATTGTTCTCGCCATGCTCCACTGTGCTTTTCCTCAACACCAGAGACTCTTTCATTCATTGATTTTGGCAGAATTTTAAAAAGCATGGGAAACTAAGTGCTTTTCTGAACGAAGAAGAATTTTAAGATAAAAGCTTGGCGTTGGAACGGGCGAGGATCCCTTTGAGAAGGGCGTTTGAAGGACGCACAGGCTCCTTGGCGTCGAGGGCTGGGCTGGCACGTCGCACACACGGGAAAAGAACGCGGGCGGAAAGATGACCAGCCTCGCGAGAACGTGAGCCGAGGGGACTGCGGGACTCACTGTGGCGTTCCAGGAGGCTGCGTCCTTGTTGATGTGGGACCTTTGGATGGGAAAGAACTGAAAGCTAGATTAAGGACTCTGAAACTGGGGCAGGGGTGTCGGCGTGAGAGACAGGATGCGGACGAGTCCTCAGGGTGACACCATGTCTGTGTGGGTTACTCCAAAGCTTCCCAGATTCCCGGGAATCCAGTGGCCCCATGGCCCTCACTGTCACTAACATTGTCACCATAAACCCAGCAGCAGCAGCAGCAGCAGCAGCCGCCACACCTCAGAGCCCGCCAGCCGCAAGCTGTCAGCCTCTGCTCGCAAGGCGTCTAGAAAAACCTCCCCGGCTTCCGGCGGCCCGGCCCTGTCCTCTGAGGCCAGACTGCGCTTTCTCAGGGCGGTCACTCCCAGCTGCTGACCAGAAAATGTCCTGCTCCTTGGTGCTTAAGCCTTCCCAGTCAGGATCTTAATACACTTTAAAAAGAGCGTTGTGTTTCCTTAGAATAGCTATCAATTCGCATTGGCCTGTCTTCCCACTTCCCTCTCCCAGCTCCCCGAGTCGCCTGTGCGCCGGTCCCGCGGGCTGTGGAACATGTCCTATTAATACTCCTCACGGCAGCCTTGCCGCAGGATCATCCCACGTCTCCACATATGCCTTGCTGTTCTTCCTGCCTGTGCAGCCCTCCTCCTCCTCCTCCTCCTCCTTCTCCATCAAGAAATCTCTAGGATTTCTCCAAGGCTGTGATTTAGTTTCTAATCAAAAGAAAAAGGAGAGGAAAGGAACTAGTTTTGATATCAGGGGTTCAGGAGCTTTAGGGGTGTCGTAGTCAGTGTTTATAAGGAAAACGATTGAGTACAGGACACATTATTTACAGAGTTATTTTATAGTAGTCACCCAACGCGTCAAATAAAAAGATGCAGGAAATCTGCCCACACACTAAAGACCCAAAGAATCCAGCTGAGGGCCTGGATTCCATGGCAATGTCCTGCCGGAGTCCAGTGGAAGACCTAGAGCCCATGGCAATGCCCCCACCAGTCACACTGGAGGCCCAGAGCCCAGGACAATGTCTCATGCAAATCTATTTCTCGTGAATCTGCACTAAGAAGGCCCCGGGGTCAGTGGTGGAAGCTAGAAAGTCTGCATCCGCAGGCGGAGGGATCCACACTGGAGCCAGGAAGTGATGCTCAAAGTAAGGACCAGAGCGCCCCCAAAGTGAACCCCAGTCATTCTCAGCGACAGCGAGGCCCTCAGCTCCTCTGATAATGAGAACAGCCGAGTGCACATCAGAAAGGAAGCTCAGTAAGCTCCTCCAGGAGAACCAACAGCACCAGGAAGACCCACAGCGTTTTCCTTCCTCTGCACTTCTCCTTTTTATGTGGTTGGCAGTAATCCTCAGGTGCCGTCCACACCAGTTGTCAAGCCACCACAGGAGGAGATACTAAACGCTCCTGAAGGGGTGGGTTTGTGTTTTGTGATGTAGCAGGAGAAATAACCCCATTCTGAAGTCATTTAAAAAAAAAAAAAAAAGGCCAGGCATGCTGGTCGGTGCCTGTAGTACCAGAAACTCAGGGGTTTGAGGCTGGGAAGGGAAACATAGTAAGACACTGTATCAATAGAACAACAACCAAAAGCCAAGGAAACACCAAAAACCATACTTTTTTTTTTCTTTTTTGAGAGACAAGGTCTCACTCTGTAGTTTAGGCTGACTTTGAACTCACTTTGTAGCTCAGGCAGGCCTCAAACTCATTACAATCCTCCTGCCTCAGCTTCCCAAGTGCTGGGATTCCAGGCATATGCCACCACGCCCAGCTAAAAACCAGTACTTTTAAAAAAGATTCTACACAGTGTTGTCTTTAAATCCCATGATAATACTGAGAAATGTCTATCTAGAAGGATTAATTTCAGTTTGATTTATTGAACCAGATTTGGTGAATATAATTTTCCTCTAGAGAAGCAGCTATCAAAATTATCTGATTCACAATAAGATTAAGAACATTTTGGCTCCTGAGGAGATTACTGTGTGCAAAAGAACTATCCAGTAAAAATGGGTACTGTGGTTTGTGGCTAGATGTCCCCCCAAAGACTCATGCAGTCATAGGTGTGGCTTTTCAGAGGTGACTGGATCTAGAGTGTGTGATGCTGGGACCAAGGGTGTGTGATTCCTAAATTAGTCCACTGACCGGTTTGACATAGCTCTGGGAGTGGGTAATTAGAGACCCCCTCCCTGGGTGTGAGTGTTGCCACCCCCCAAGGGCAGTAGCCTGGATAAAGTATAAGGGACAGAAAGGACTGGCCGTGGCTGCTTGCTGCCTGCTTCCTCACTACTTCACTACTTTTCTGCCTTCTACCCACCATGAAACTGTTTCTCCTTTGCGATGACCCCCTGCCTTACCACCCTGCCTTGGAGCCAGCCAAGTGTGAACTGAAACCTCTATAGTCAGCCAAGCGAATCTTTCTTCTTTTAACTTTGGTGTCAGGTATTTTTGTCTCAGCAACAAGAATAGTAAATAAGACAACAGGAGAAGAGTGGTCCCTCTCTTCCCAGCTGCCCTTCAAGTTACCCCTGACCTAATGGATAGCAGTGCAGGTGTTGCTAGCAACCTGTGTTCCCCATTTCCTGTTCCATTAAAACAGTAGCCATTCAACCTCAGGAAGAAAACACTTTCTTATCATTTTGGTCTATAAGATATTTGTATGGATTTTCATGTGTGGGCAGTCAAGTAAGGAGTGGACGTCTTTAACAGTCACCCTCAGCTGAGAACTGTGGTGAACACCTGTAATCCCAGCTCCTCAGGAGGCTGAGGCAGAAAAAGCACAAGTTCAAGGCCAACATAAACAATTTAGTGACGTCTTGTTGTAAAAACAAAACTAAACATAACACAAAAGAAAATACCAGTAATCCTCTACAAACACAATGATGTAGTCTGTCTGAATTTTCTTCTACCATTTCTCTATGTAAAGGCACAGCACTGTGATATAAATCAAAAGAATAATCTGAAGACAAAACAATAAATTTCATGCACAACTCTGTGATAATTCAGGTAATAAAAGCTATCTAAAGAAATAAAAATAGCCAGCTGGGCCTGGTGGTGCATACCTGTAATCCCAGCACTTGGGAGGCTGAGACATGAGGATCATTGCAAGTTTGAGACCAGCCTGGGCTACAAACTGAGCTCAAGGCCAGCCTAAACAGCATAGTGAGAACCTGCCTCAAAAAGATAAGAATTGGGGATTTAGCTCAGTAGCCTAAGCGCCTGTCTGGCAAGTGTGAGATTATGAGTTCAATCCCTGTTGCCACAAAAAAATAAATAAATAAAAGTAACCATATTTTCTTCAAGATCTATTCTTTTGCTGTGGTTTTGTTTTGTTTTGTTTTGTTTTGTTTTGAGAAAAGGTCTTGCTGTATAGTGCAAGCTGGCCTTGAACTTACTATGTCACCCAGGCTGGTATTGAATTTGAGATGATCCTCCTGCCTCAGCCTCCTGCTTGGATTAAAAGTGTGTGCCATCATGTCTGGCTCAAGATCTGTTTTTGCATATTTCTTTTACCTGGACTTTTGAAAAAAGTTAAGCATAGTCTCACACATAGTGTTTTACCTGGTCGTGGCATTCAGATATTCTGTACAGTTGAACGAGCACTTGGGAAGATCCATAGACTGTAAAAATCAATTAAGAAAGAGAGGGATGGCAACTCTTATAAAAACTGCAAGTTTAGAACTATAAGGATGCTTCTGACTGCAACTTCCAGAAAGCCCACTTTATTTGTTTCCTAAAATTTTATTTAAAGCTATGTATGACCGTAGGTGAATTTCACATAGTTTGACATGCAGTATTTTCATGATCACTCAAAAGTTTTCTGTTTAATTTTTCAGTTTCCAAGTATAAGAAATTTTTAAAAAGATATCCTTTGATACTGACTTCTAATTTTATTGCATGTTGGCAAGATAATTTAGTCTCCATAGCAATCGTTCAAAATTACTTGGACTTCGTTTTTGACCTAATGCATTAAACTATTTTTGTAAATTGTTCATGTGCTGTTGAAAAGAAAGTATATTCTTTGTTGGATGTAGAGGTTTACATAATAGGGTAAGTTTATTTGATTGCATTGTTCAAGTCTTCAATATCTTTACCTCTTTTTTGTTTTTCATTTTCTGAGAGGTTTACTAAAATCTCTAGTTTTAATTATTCATTTACTAATTTATAAATTTATGTAATTCAATAGCAGTAAAAGCTTTTTTCTAGGAATTGACTAAGACAAGATAAATGATTTCTGTGAAGTAAATTTTAAAATGCTAGGAAAGAATATAAAAAGAGATCTGGTCAAATGAAGAGATATTCTATCCTTTGGAATGGGATGAATTAATGTTAAAATGTGGTTTCCCCAAACTAATACATGAATTTCATACAGCTAATAAAAATTCTAATTGGATTTTTAAAAACTTGATGAATTTCCTTATTTATCTATTTATGTGATTTTTTTTTAGACAGAATTTCACTAGGTAGTGCAGGCTGGACTCAAACTCACAGCGATCCTCCTGCCTCAGCCTCTGGAGTGCTGGAATTGCACACATGCACCAACACACCCAGTATATAAATTTTCTTTTAAATTAATATGGAGGACTGAAAGTCGAAGAATAGTTGCTGACCTTTACAAAGGGCTGGGTACTTATTGTATCAGATAGTAAAACACGGTGCAGGGCTACAGGAACTAAACCAGTGATTTCATGCAACAATAGACAAACGATGCACAAAGTGAAACACTCAAATTCAGATCTGGGAAAATACTATAAAACAAAGGTAGGCAAAGAAGGACAGCGTATGGTTTCTGCTTCATGTTGTTGGGAAAATGTGCTCATCCTATGCAGAAAAATAAAGCCTGATGTCTTCACAGAGTGACATTTAACTCTAAGTGGATCAAAGTGGACCTGCGCTGAGATCAAAGATCTAAAGGAAAAGAATAAAACTATGAAACTAATAGGAGAAAAAATAGAAGCATTGATTTTGAGGTGGAAGTATGGATGTACTTGAGTAAAACATACAAAACAGCCGGGCACGGTGCTGCACACCCATAATCCCAGCACTCCAGAGGCTGAGGCAAGAGGATAACTGAGTTCAAGACCAGCCTGAACTCCATAGTGAGACCCTGTCTCAAAAAACACAAACAAACAAACAGAGGTCATAAACATAATGAATATAATCATTATGTAACACAAATAATACTAATGAAAAATAAAAACTGGAAAAATAAATCCATAAAGTACAAAAGATAACGATTACATAAAAATTAAAGATTTCCATTAAATGAAGAACATAATGGGACGAAGTTATTAGATGACGTCAGATTGGAAGAGGTGATTGCCATGAATAAAAGTGCTCAGAGACAGTTACCTGGAATTCCAGGAGCCCCTTATGAACAGGAAAAGGACAGGAACCTCAAAAGTCCAAGCCAGGTGTGGCGGTGCATGCCCGCCCGTAATCTCAGCACTCAGGAGGATGAGACAAGAGGATTTCTATGACTTTGAGGCCACCCTGGGCTACGCAGTGAGAGCCTGTTTCAAAAATCCAAAACCTAATCACCCCCTCAAAAAAAGACAGTACAGTAAGTAAAGGATATGAACAGGTGATTTACTTAAGCAGAGGTTCCTCCCAAACTAACAGACACTAATGTCATTACTAAATCAAATGGTTACAGGATATCACTTTACACCTGCTAGCTAGGTACAAGATTAGAACACCAGGCATTACCAGTGGCTGGCAGCATGAGGATATGAGAGCCCTCAGAAATTGCTGGTGAGAAAGAGGACTTAGGGTTAGGGTTAAGGTTAGGGTTAGCATTAGGGTTAGGGGTTTGGATTCGGGTTAGGCACTAGGGTTAGGGGTTAAGGTTAGCAGTTAGAGTTAGGGGTTAGTGTTAGGAGTTAGAGTTGGGGTAGGGTGGTGCAGCCGTTTTGAGTAATCTGGCACTGCAGATTCAAATGAAACACATGCATGCCTTGTAACTGGGAATCTCACTTCTTGTACAGATGCCCTAAAATTCTTAGACAGGTCCTCAAGGGAAAGTGGAGGAGGGTATTTATTGCAATATTTCCTGATGGAGCAGAGCAAACTTCAAAGTTGAATGTTCATCACTTCCGAGGAGGTGAAAGATGTGGGTACTAAGATGTAACATGCAGCAATTAGAAGCTACATATTAGAGACATACAAAGTAACAGGAAAAGACAATGCTTAGCAAAAACAAAACAAAACAAAAGAAAACACCATTAATAAGCAGAATGTAACCATACCATTTATATAATGATTTATGCACAGGAAACAATAATCTACATTTTAAAATGTATACAATGCATAGAATGGAGATACCAAGATTTGAAACCGAAAACAGAAGTAGTATACTTGAAAGAAAAAGAAGTTTTAGTTATAAGAACTTGATCTTTTTAGCACTAAGCAGAAGTTGCAGTCTAGGCATAGAACAATAGGCTACGTGAAAAAGGGCACTTTTTTTTTTTAAACCTTCAATTACTCAACTTTAAGCCAAAACTTCCGGGCTGGGGAATGCAGAAGGAGACAGGAGGGGAAATACTGAGCTCTTAGTTGGAATCCCCAAACCAGGGTCCTATACCACCCTCGGTGCCCTTTCACCCCCCAGCCAAGTCAGACCAGCAGCGGCCAGGGACCAGCCAGCCCTACATAGCATTCCTGATGCCACCATGGCAGGGAAGAGCAGATGGGAGTCTGGCAAGCGGGGGGATGTCCTGTGTGCCCAGCACACTGGGGAGCCACCAAAAACGATCAACTGTGGCTGGTCAGGTCCTAAGGAACAAAGACCTGGGTGGCCTCACAGCGAGGACGAATGAATACAGTCAGCAGTTGCAATCAGCACTCCATGTTTAATGACTAAGTCTCATACCTGAGACTAGTTGTTAAATGAATTGGTTGCTAAGTGAAAAATTGTTTATAGTAGTGCATTACAATATTCAGAGCAAAGAAACAGTCCAAGGAGAGTCTGACTTGATGACTTTGCTTTTATTCATCTGTTACATGCAGTCCTGTAATATATAACAGAACACAAAACTACTGTACTGTACAACCAGTGAAAATTACAGTACTATACAAAATGCACTGTGCAAGAATAAAGCACTTAAGGTCTGTAAACAATAGAACTGGACACAATAAGGACTGGTCATGGGTCCAAGTGGCTGGCACAGTTTTAAACAGGTTGCTAAACAAGGGATGTCTGCGTAGACTGTAGGCTCGGGATACCACTGAGGTGAGCGCCAAGTGGGAATTCATGTTGCCAGGCGCTAAGAGGAAGGTGGAGATACCAGAGCACCTGTGTGCCATTAGCTGCAAATCACTGTTTATGTGCTCATATTTCCGGTGGGTCAGCTGGGCAGAGTTTAGCTGGGTGGCTCTTCTGCTGGCCTTGCCTGGCATCCCTCATGCTGTTATCAGGATTGCCTGGGGTGGAGGAGTTCAGGCTGACCTTGAACTCACAATGTAACCCAGGCTGTAACCCAGCAGTGTAACTCACTGTGCACAAATCTTTCATCCGAGTGTTTCATGCTATGGTGAACACTTCCCAGGAGCGTAGGAGCAGAAGCCGTGTGGCCTCATTTGGAATCTCAGGAGACACTTGGTATTTCTAGTACATTCTGTCGGTCAAAGCGAGTCACACGGCCAGGCCAGATTCAAAGGGTGGGGAAATACATTTCCCTACTTGATGTGAGGAGCTACACAGTGCCTGGAGTCACTTTAATCCCTCACAAAGGGAAATGAGAATTCAAAATAAAAACTGGCTTGAGTTACAGGAAAGAAAGGAGAACTCTATATATTGTATTCCATAGTTTGAATCTGCAACTGGTTACTATGCAAAGGAGCAGTGTTGAACCAAGTTTTCAATGCCTTTGTTGAGCTTTGTCGTAAGAGGACCCAGTTTCCAAAGAGAGCGTCTGTCTGACTCTAGAGAGCTATTTCCCAGCCGCCTCAGCATGCTGCTGGATGCTGAGCTAGAAACGCATTTCAGAGCTGGTATAAACTTAGGTCCTGCTTTGTGTGGGAAGTGAAAGAGTACGACTTTTGAGTCCCCTAGGGCCATAATTTGTCTAAGGCCTCAATGAGTAGATTTTTATGAAAATATCCTTTCTTCATGTGAAGTTCAGGATATATAATTTGTTTCAAGAACTTAACTGTGAAATAAATATGTGAAAAAATGTTCAATATTACTGGTTATTTAAGAGATGCAAATGAAAATAACACTGAGATTACGCCTCACCCTAGAAAGAATGGCTATTATCAAGAAATCAACCAGTAACAAATGCTGGAGGGACTGGAGGAAGAAAGGAACCCTTCTCCACTGTTGGTGGGAGTGTAGATTGGTGCAACCACTGTGGAAATTTGTGTGGCAATTTCTCAGAAAACTAGAACTAGAGGTCCATTTGACCCAGCTATTCCCCTCCTAGGTATTTTCCCAAAAGAATTAGAAACATCATACCACAGTGACATATGTGCACCCATGTTTATAGCAGCACAATTTGTAATAGCTAGATCTTGGAAACAATTTAAATGCCCATTGACTGAGGAATGGATAAAAAAGATGGGTATTTGTATACAATATAGTACCACTCAGTCATAAAGAAGGATAAACTGGAGACTTTTATAGGTAAATGGATGCAACTTGAGACCATACCAGTAAGTGAAATAAATGAGACATGTGTAAATGTTGTATTGTGTCACTAGTGTGAGAAGCTGAAAGAAACAACATATGTATATGTGTATGCATATGAATATATAGGTATATAAAAGTGGTTATATAGTTCACCGAAGAGAAAGATTTGTGATGGTATTGTTTGGACAATTGAATGCAGATGTCTTGTGCTCTGGGTGAATGAGTTGGGGATGACAATGCACACTGTATGTAAAATAGTTGCCCCCGATTGATGTGTTTTGAAATTTATTTTTGTTTCCTTTATTCTCTTTGAAATAAAATGGATTTGAAAAAAAAAGGATCTTAACTGTGAAAGAAATGCTAGTGACTGCAATATTATGCTCATAAATAAAGCCAGTTTTGAGGAAAACTTTGAATGCCCCTATCTACCATATTCAGGATAAAATGGGGGCAGCGTGACTGTTAATCTAGGTGGTTAATTTGACTGGATTCAGAGATCCTGGAGCCAGGGATATAGTTCGGCAGCAAAGTGCCTGCCTGGCAAGCACAAGGTCATGAGTTTAATTCCCAGTACAAAAAAGAAAGAAAGAAAGAAAGAAAGGAAGAAAGAAAGAAAGAAAGAAAAAGAAAAAAGAAAGAAGGAAAGAAAGTCACCTGGAGAGATGAAAGGATTGTGAGAGCACTAACTTCATCAATGGTCAACCCATTCACAAATTCATGGCTGAAAGGACTGTTGGGACATAGGACCTAGGAGAAGTTGGATAATGGCGACACGACCTTGGGGACTATATCTGGTCCCCAGACCCCTACTCTGCTTTTTCTCACTCTCTGCTTCTCATATGCCATAAATTGAGTGTCCTTTCTCCACCATGTCCTCTGCGATGATGTTTCTACCTTGGAACCAGTCTACTATGGACTGAGCCCTCTGAAGTCACAAGTCAAAATAAACCTCTTCTCCTTTAAATTGTAGGTGTCAGGTATTTGGTCCCCATGACGGGAAGGCTGACAAAAATATAGGCAAGGTAGAGTTGGAATTTGTAACTTCCTTTGAAGATTCAATACTTACAAGTTTGGAGTTTACACACTTGATCTTTGTAATCTTAACTAGGGCAGTGAAAATGTATGCTCCTATGAATGGAGATAGGGAAGGAATTCTCACTTGAAAAACACGCTTTTCACCTCTTTCTGCTCTGCTGACAAATCAGGCAAGCCCTGCCACCTTCCCAGCATTCTCTGGGCACTCTGTGGTCTGGTGTAGGGGGTGGATTTGGGTCCCTTATCAGCTGCTGACCTCCTCCTCTGCCAGCTGAGTTAGAGAAACGTGAGCAAGCCAGGGGCACAATCCTTCGCTATTAAACCACTTTAACTTCATCAGGACTGACACATTGATGGCATCATTATAGCAGTGAAAAGCTCACATAGCCTTGCTGGCCCAGAGGAATGTTCCTGCTTGCTCCTTTACTTCTCTGTTTGAATGAAGAGACACAGCACTCATTTAGCCACGGGACTCACTGGGAAACTCTTAGCAGGACTCGATTTCTGTTCTTAATTCTTATAAGACGTGACGTGTGCATGTTGTCCTCTGGGCCCCCGCTGAGGGCGCTGACTAGGATGTTACCGTTTCAGAGCTCAGTGTTTTCCAGCCAGCAGCAGCTCGAGCCCGGGCTCCCACTGTGGCCTGGTCAGGCAAGCTGTGTATACACTTCTCGAGGAGGCTGTTGTTGTGAAAACCTTTGCCACGGAAACAGAAACAAGGCACTGGCTCTGTGAGATGCGAATGCCAGCAACTTTTCCCTTATAACCTCTGCCACACAATTGCATCAGCTCAGTGGCAATAACAGCTCCAAGACCATCTGGTGAACACTGACCGTTTGGCTTGGTGGATGGCAAAATGCCCCAGGCAGATCTGCCTCCTCCTAATTCCCAGAAGGTGCCCACTGGCTGGTCCTGACCCAGCCGTGGAAAGGTGGATTGGTGCTGGTGAACTAGCATGCGCCTCACCGCAGGCAACACGTCTGAGGAGTGACTTCTGGGTTTACGTTTCTGGGGCTAATCGAAGCAATAAATTCTGCTCCGGGACACACCTAATACAACTCAATCCACTTATTTATTCCTTAGCATCTGTGAGCAGATACTGTCTTAGGGGCTGGAAATACTGTCTTAGTCTTATGCTGCGGTAGCAAAATAAGGAAGTGGAGATTTGCACAGAATAGAAGCTACTTTCTCACAGCTGTGGTGGCTGGGAGTTGGAGGCCAAGGTGCTGCTGGTGACTCAGGGTCTTGTGAAAGGGAGAGGCCCGAGGGCACCATCTGGGTGGCCTTATGTGGCGGCAGGGATCTAAGGGCAGAAAGGGGACTAGAGCCTCTGGGGGTCCTTGCACGGAAGAGGGGAAGAGCGAACTTGTCGCCTTCAGCTCCCTGTTGCCTCCACGCTATTAATCCATTCAGGAAGATGGAGCCCTCT
The DNA here is from genome assembly GCA_004365215.1 of Cuniculus paca. Taxonomy (NCBI): domain Eukaryota; kingdom Metazoa; phylum Chordata; class Mammalia; order Rodentia; family Cuniculidae; genus Cuniculus; species Cuniculus paca. The sequence continues at coordinate 186 of RJWT010017339.1, read as the reverse complement.
ACCACCACCGCCTTAGGAATCGGGCATCTACGCGAATTTTGGAGGGGCCGCAGGCATTTGGGCCACGGCAGACACAAAGGTAGCTACGACCTAACTTCTGGTCTTAGAGCTCATGCAGCGGGGTCTAAGCACGGGAGGGAAGGTCAAAGGCCGCCGGTGGGCCGGTGCTGAGTCAGGACTCATAGC
>RJWT010017338.1:0-19399 GCA_004365215.1 Cuniculus paca | reverse complement strand
GGAGACTCAGAAAATGGTCTGTGAAGTCCTAGGGTCTTAAAGCAAGATAACATTGCAGCTGAAGACTGTAACACTCACCCAAATTGCTTTCCCAGCTCAGTAGCTGCAGTCAGAAGATAAACAGGTTACTCACTGACCACAATCTGTTTCTGTGTGCTTCTCACAAGAATACTTTGTTTCTCAACTCACAGTCCATGCTTGCATCAGTAGCTCAACCCCATTGCTCCCTGAAGCCCATCAGCACACCCCACCCCAATTAAACTGTGCACCCAATAAATACTGGAGACATCAGTGCCTCATGATCTTAGTTCTTTTTGGTTCTGACCATCTTGGCTCTTCCTATAACTAAAATACATCTTGTCTTTCGTTCCTTCATTTTAGCCCTGAGAAAATCAGTGGTCCAAGGCCAGGGCCCTGATACTATTCATTCATAACTAAAGGTTCCTTTATGAGAACATGCATGGCATACACATTGTAAAATACAATATATACATAAATTTATAAAAATTATGTAAAACAAGCACTGTATTTATAGATCAATTTTTTTTCAGTTTTTATGTTTCATTGCTACACATCTCCATTATACAATGATTGATGTATGTATACCTATTTTTATAGCAGCACCATTCATACAAAATCTTGGAAGCTGGCTCTATGTCCATCAGCAGATTAATGGCTACAGGAAATATACAGTTAATCAACAATGGAGTATTACTCTACAATAAAGAAAGATAAACTTGAATTATTTGTAGGAAAATGAATGCGCCTTGAGACCATAACATTAAATAAAATAAATCAGACACACAAGCTGAAATACGACAGGGCTTCTCTTTCATAGGGAAACCAAAATATAATTAAGAACTAAATAAGAGATAGATAATAGCAAGTACAAATGTTTCAAGAGAATGAGGGAGGAAGAGGAGAGTGAAGGAATGATGATAAAAACAGAATTGAGGTATGTTATGTACATGTTTATTAATTCTTTTATTATTCTTAGTTTTTACAAAAACTAAGACTCTATGTTTAAATAACTAAACACACACCTTAAAACAATCAGTAACAGCAGACAAGTTTTATAAGTTTAACTGACAAATTCTAGTAACACTCTTTGATCCCCATATTGCTACCTTTAATGAAAGTGTACAAGTGCTGTGTAAATTTAAAGGGAATACTTGTGTAACAGAAGGGTAATAGACATATATTAATGAATTCTTAAGCATACACAAAAAGATCACATTTCTATGTAGTATCCATGAATATATTCTGCTATGATACTTAAGCATTATGTGACTACTTTTATGGAAAGAAGTGCAGGGGTTCACAAAAATTTTTCTATTATGCAAATATTTTATATTTTAACTTCTATAACCACTCGGGTCACCTATACTTTTTATTAAACATTTCTGTAATAAAAGTTTGGCCATAGATTTTACAGTTACACCCTAAGAGTGTTTTTGAAAACTCATAGCCTATTAACGATGTTCTATCATCTAGTTACTATCCATCAATCAATAATACAACTTCAGTTACAATATGGAATTTAAACTTTATACAAAACAGTAGAGGCAAGTAAATTTATGCATTGTGGAGCTGACCTTCTTTTTAGCAACCTAGATTTTCAGAATGTAAACTATCATTATTAAACTCCCTACAAAACATATAAATAACTGCATTGAGCATATATATAAAAGATCATTCATAAAAGTATATATATATATATTTTTTAAAGTAACTTGTATTTCATTTATTTTGATCTTAAGATGAGTATGCCCTAAAATACTGGTGTAACTTTGAAATTCTCTTAGGAGATCTAGGTATATCTTAGTTTACCTCTATTTTCTTTTTTAGTTACATTACTGTCATTTTCACATCCAATGAAGTCTGTGGATTAAAAAGTTCCTAGATATCAAGTTTTTTATTACATGGAAGCAATTAGGAATAGAAACTAAATTTACATTCCTTCAAATGAAGAAATAAAATGTCATTAGAGTGATTCTAAGAACTGTCTTTGTAAGGGGCTGAGGATTTAGCTCAGTGTTATTTACACACAAATAATTTCAATAACATATTTTATATATATATATGTATGTATGTACATGAACAAACAGATTTTTTTTTGAGACGTGGTCTTACTGTGTAATTCATGGTGGTCTTGAACTCACTATGTATCCCAGGCTAGCCTTGAAATCATAACAATTCTCCTGCCTTGGTTTCTCAAGTGCTGGGATTACAGTCATCCCCCAACATGCCTAGCTAGATTTGATTCTTAAAAATTGAGAACTAAGAAATTTTCTACAAGAACCATGGAAAATACAGTATCTTTTTTTATCAGCTATATCACATGAATAATGATAAACTGATTTCATGAAAAAGGGTGGTACTTATCTTAAAGGCATTTTTATAAACACTATGTCAAATTGACTAGTGTAAATTATTTTTCTTGAACAGATGAGACATTTCATCAATATAGTTTCTATTAAATTGTCTGCTTTATAAACATAAAGAAACAACTTTTCAGATTATATGTTCAGGACCATTTTGCAGATGATCAAAGAATGTTCAAATATGTATTCTATCAAAAACGTCTCAAAGAGGTTCAGCTCTTTGCCCCTAATGTCAGACTGATAGTTAATATTGCTCTTTCATTAGGGATCATTAATAAAGGTCTAAAACATTGGTTCCCATCTGATGTCATGTTTTATGACCAATTGTTTCTTGTTTAAACAACTGTTTTTTGGCTTTTTCCAATAAATTTTGTAAAAATTTTTTCTCTCAAATTAATTTAGCTTCTCAAACACTGAGTTTTACCCAAATGTAAAATTTAAAATTATTTTGTTCATCATTTAAGTTATTTAATTCCTTTTGTTTTGATACCATTGCCACTCCTTTAAATTTATGTTGAAGAAAAACAAATACAGGTATGCCACTCCTAAAAACAAAAAAAGAAAAATGTTCTAATGTTTCAAAGACATCTCTCTTAGTTCTAAATCTGAAGTTTCTGTTTAGTCTTAAATGTGACAAATGTGTGTGTGTGTGTGTATGTGTGCACACACAGTACTTGGGAATCAACCTGGGACCATTGCAATGAGCTACATTCTCAGCCTTTTTTGTTTTGTTTGGTATTGCGATGAGTTATCACTAAGTAATTCGACCACACTGAGGTCAAACCTGTGGTCCCCTGTGTCAGTAAATTGCATTCTTTAATGTCAAATGCTTAAGTGGTTAACATTCCCTTTTGTTCTCTGTGCAATAGTATCATTTTTCTAGCTGTGCAATGTCCCTGTGAGACTAAAATTAATAATTTATACTATACTAACTCCAATGTATTTACGGTTATTTTAAAGTACCTCATTGGGATCCATACCTGTATTTGTTTTTCTTCATCATAAATTTAAAGGTAATCAAAACTAAAAGTAAACTTGTATCTACAGTTAAATTTAAAGTTTTCCTGATAATTTTAAAGCCTCCTCTGTTATCGTACTTGTTTAATTATATAACTATCAAATTCTAATTTATAAATCTATTATCTTCACATGAAATATGCACATGAAAGTTGTGATGCTACTGCATGCATATTTATTGTAAGAGAAAACTGTCACTCAGATATACTGAAATATCCATATAATAGTTATGTAACCATTTAGGATAATATTCATGTGATGCATTTGACATTATCTACAACCTATAAAAGATGGAAATCAAACTAAAACTCAGGAGAATTCTAAATTTAGGATTTTAAAATATATTTTTCTATCATTACCTTTGAAAGACATAAACGTACCCTTTAAAAAAACTACCTTACAGTGTAAAATTGACTATTAATGAGTAATAGGACATCAATAGGTTAGCGTTTTCAGAAATTTTTAGCTTTTCATGAAGCATAGAAGTAGTTAAAAATATGTCATATTGGTTTAATGGGTTAAGTAATCAATTATTTTACACAAATATCACACAGCTGTTCCTACAAATTTTTTATCCTTCATTGAGAGTAGCATGCATGAAGGAGGCAAAAGGGAATTTCTAAGGAATATAAAACCATGTAAAGAACTTTTTACCTGGGATAAAGAGTGGTCCTTAATGAACTCCAAACTCTATCCTAATCTATAAGATCACACTTGATATGATTCCTCTCCATCTGACAAAGATCACTTCCTATTATGATTTTTATTGTTTACTTGCTCAGAATATATGTGAATCTAGATTCTGGTGCTGGTTGGATGATGGTCTGGCCATGTTAAATTTAATCCTAATAAGACCCAGAATAAATAGATCAATTGACAAGTTCCTAGAATCCTTATTTAAGGAATGTACAATAACAAATGTATTCTTTTATCCTGTGTACTTTGTGATAATTTGTAAAAAGGCAATAAAAACCTACTGTATACTGCTACACTCTGTTACATTACTTCCATCTTTTCTTTGTTACTTTGACTCATTAGTTCCTTGATTTTCTTTTTCTTTCTTGCTAAGAAAGTTTATTAAATATATTTTGTGTTTTAGATCATAGTAGTATGCAGAAATTAGACCAGATATTGGATACTTTAACAAATTCAGGTTTGGTAACTCATTTATATTCTTTCTACTTACAAAATGATTTAAGAAAAGTAATACTCTTGAAATAACTACAAGAATAATAAATAATGAGAAATATTTTGGAAAATTAGTATTGGTATTAATTCAGTTTGTTAAATATATTGACATTACTAATTCTTTGAAAACTTTTGATATTGATTTTCAAGTTTTATAAATGCTGGAAAATTTTATTTTTGTTATTTTTCAATGGTCTACTATACTTTTAAGGCTTTAATTTTGCATTTCTCTCCTTGCCCGTTATTGAATTTCAAGCAGTTTGGTTTAAGAAATGGCACGATTATGTGCTATTTGGAAGTCAAAAGGACAAGTTAATTGACATTTTCCTAATTATGAAACAAAGCTATTTTTATTTTTATTTAAATTATAACAAATGCTTCCTTTGAAGGAAATATGAATTATTGTGCAATTACCAACTAAGCTTTATATTGTCTATGCATTTTGTACAGAATGATGCAAGATGTACTTTAAAGGTAAGAGATTCATTTCCAAAAATTTGTGTTAATTTTAGGGCTTGCTACATACAATAGTCAGCACTGAAATTGTGGGAATGAAATCAACAATCTTTTTTGTCTGTACATTTGTATATAAATGCAAAATATAGTTAGCAAAATGTTGAGCAAGCTATGTTTACAAAGAAATCAGAAATTTGTTCAGTAATGCCTGTTCAGAGACCCCAGATTTGTTATATTCTTACAAGTAAGAGACTTACTTAAGTCTTACTCTGACTACTAAATAAATAAAAGCAGGGGTAAAATTAAGAAATATTTGAAGCCTTCCTAATAGTGTGCATCATTGAATCTAGAAAGAAGAAAAAGGTCTTTCATTTATTTAATTTACTAGCCAATTGCTCAGCATGGAATTCTAGTTTGACAAGGGAATTGAGCTATTCAAATTGGAAGAGTGAACCCTTGAGAGATAATAAACTTGGGGTTTGATGGGGTTACTAGAAAAACAGATATGGCAATCCTCAAAGCCACTGGCAATTTCAGTTGATTTTTTTCTGGTTGAAAGAGTCTAGCTGATGACTACAAATCAATTACAGTTAACTTATTTTTTCCTACTGTTCAAAGATTGGACTTGAACAGCAAGGGGCTTGTTTCTATGAACAGAGAGTATCACGAACAATTGAGAAAGTTACTTTCTCAGTAGGGAGTACTGGCAAATTGAAATTGTACAGGAAAAGATCCTTTAAAAAACTTGGGGAAAATTCTAGAGAGTTTATTTCAACAAATATCCAATAATTTGTCTTAAAGTACTTGTAAATGAAATCTCAGTGAAGAAATGAATCTCAAATTTTATCTTCTCCAGTATCTGCATAACTTTTATATTGTGAAATAGACAGATTATCTAATCATCTGCCCATATAAAAAGTAGTATTTTTCTCAATGTATTAGTAAAATAATAAATTCATGGTACATTTAGAATTGCTTAAAATAGTACATAAAATATTGGACAATACAGTATTTAAAAGATATTCCAAAATAAACTGCTACAATTCAGTTTACTTATTCCTGTATCATTATATGGTTTTAAAAATAAAATACAAAATTTTGGGATCTGAGTTTTAGTTACATGCATCAGTTTAGTAGTGATTGAATACAGATTTAGTGAAAAAAGACTTAAAAGCAAATTTAGGTTTGAATAAAACCGATTTTTCTTATTTGATATTTGGGTTTGAGACAGTTGTTTCATATTTCCTAGCCTCAGTATTTTTTTATTAAAAGAAGATGATAACAATTATTGTCCAAAGAATTTATAACAGTCCAAAGAATAAAGGTAGAGTGAGGTTATTGCTAATCATGAAATCTGTCATTAGTGCTACCTTTAAAGGTTTGAATATGTTATGTAAAAAATCTATTTAGAAGATTATATATAAATTTTCTTTTTAGATTTTTTTTGGATACAATCAATCTTAATGGTTATTTTCCAGTCTTTTCCTCCTTGAGGTGTTTGTACTATCATTTCATTGATTGTACCATAATAGAATCAGCATTCAGGAAGAGAGTCACTATCTAGAAGACATATGTGTATAACTCTGTTAACAGTAGTGAACAGTTTAAAAGTAGAGAAGGCTGGGACTGGGGATATAGCTCAGTGGCACAAGCACCTGCCTGGTAAGTGCTAGGTCGTGAGTTTGATCCCCAGTACAAAAAACAAAAAACAAACAAACAAACAAAAGCACAGAAGAAGAGAAAGGCTTTCAAGTAGTGCACATTAATATCCACCTCATAACATGATACTTCTGTGCATGCTGACAAAACATATATTTTTGAACATATTATTTGACAAAATATAAACAAATAATTCTACTGCAAAAGGAAAAGAAGATAAGCACATTTACTTTAGAAAATGCATTCACATGTAATTGGGAAAAATAAAAAATCACATTCAGAATACTGTGACTTCTGGTGCTCAAAACAAATTTTGCCATAAGTAGTACACTCAGCAAATAAATGGAGAGAACTATCTAATATTTTAAGAATAAGATATAAAATGCCATTAAGATATTTAATTAATTAATTCATCTAGAGTCAGACTTGGTATTGCATTTTTATGATTAAAACTACACATGAGTTGCAAACATATTTTCTTTTCACCTCACTTTATGTTATATATAACTGGACAGAATTCTCAACTGTTTGATGTAATCCCTGTTACCTTCATATTCCAACAAAACTTTAATTGCAATTAGGTAACATACTGATTTATAACAGTTATTATATCTAAAACAAAGTATTCAAAATAATGTTTTAAAATATAACACTACTATTATTCATCATTTTTAGTTTCAAGATAATAGATATGTAAATGATAGAGCATTGACAGCTATATACAGAGGTTGAGATAAAGATTGAAATACAGACGCGGAGAAGATAAAAGATATACCATTCTTCAGATATTTTTCTGCAATAGTAATGAATAAATGTGAGTGAGGAATATAGCCAAATAGCTTCTGCCTTCTCATAAGCAAAAAAACTCATACACATATATATTTCACCATATATATGCTAAAATTCAGGAGAAATAATACATATGCACAAACATGCACATATATTGCAAATACAAATGAATAAAATCTACATTTCTAATGTCTTTACACTGAACAAAGTTCACTTGTAAAATGACATTGTTACTTACATTCTTAGTATAAGACTAATGTTAGTTGACTAAAAGATCAGTCTAATGTATAATCACAATATTTTTCAGATTGATTATGTGACACAATTATAAATATATTATACCATTGTTGATTTTATTCTATTAATTAAAATTATGATTTTTCAAAGCTGTTACACCTATGTTTTCAAATATATTAATAGTTAATTTTACATTTAAGTTGTTGTCATTTTGTATCACAGAAAAAAGTTCTGCAAGATTTTTTTATAAATTCAAGAAAATTATTTGCAACTGCTAGATTAATTCACCATGCATGACAGCTAATATTCTATACCCAGTACCCAGGTATTTTGATAACATGGAAAAAATTTGTACAATGGGCAGTGTTCTGTTTGAATATCAAAGGTGAATATGGTTAATTAAGCTGTTAAGATGTCTACAAAAGAGATGAAGTGAAACACAAATGAATAGTAGCAAACAATAAAGCATTTCACAGAAAGCAGTTAATATGACTACTATTCATAAATATAGGCCAAGGGTAATATTTATCCATTATTCCTCGAAGAAGAATAATGTTAAGAAATGACACCAAAGAAAGGTTAAAACACAGACACCTGTTCAATAAACCTAAAATAACAACCTTGGGAAACATTTTTTGATGTTTTAAATAAATATGAAAGACGATGTGCTAATAATGGTAATGTTTAAAATAAAACTGAATTTTTAAAAATGGTTATTCTGATTCAAACATTGGGTTGTATAATTATTATGTGACATGTATCCTTATGCATTATTCCAGAGGAAGCATTTTAGAAGTTAAAATATATCAAGTTGTTATTTTTATAGAGTTTTATTACAAAATATATCAATTATAATAATCTGTATAGTTTAGAATATTGGTCGAATGAATTATTAGAAGATAATTTCAACAATTGTAGCACAATATATTGAAATTAACATACTTTTTCAAATAGTTTTTCAATAGTGTTGGAAAGACAATTTGTAAGATAAGAAAATATGATCATAACAGGAATAAAATGATTTGGAATAATCACAATAATTGTGGAAGAAATCAATAACAAATCATTCGTGAAACATGAAACTGAGTATTACTGAAAGCTGGGTACTGAATGTGAGGCACTTTGGTTACTTTTCTCTCGTTGCTGAGACAAAATACTTGATGCCCAAAATGAAGGAAGGAAAAGTTTATTTAGCTTACAGTTTGTGGAGGTCTCTGTCTATACTAAGCTGGCTCCAATGCAAGGTGACATGGTGAAGGGGCAACTGTTCATGACAGCTGTAAGCAACAAGAGCAAAAGGGGGGGGGAATGAGAAATATATGCCTTTTACCCTCTCTTATATTGTATGCAGGCTACCTGTCCCTGGGTGGGTACAGCATTCACACCACCAATCCCAGGTAGAAAATGAACCAATCACAAATGCTAGATTCCACCACCTCTGTGACTGCATGGAGCTGTGGGGGTACATCTAAACACAAACTATAACAGGCACAGATATATGAATGACACAAAAGAGAAAGTTTCAATGACTATTGTGTTTATTGTAAGAAACACAACAAGGTATTATTATCTAGAAACAGATTTATTTCAAGGAATATATTTTGAACATATTTCTATTCATTAATATGTACAAATAGAAACATTATAAGTTGATATATACACACATATATAGAGTACTATGAAAAGTAAACTGAATAGATAGTTATGACTAGTGATTTCAAGTCCCAACCACAAATTTTATTTCTCTCAGTTTTCTTTTGGACTCCTTTATGTTAGAATTGTTTCTAAAACAAAAAGAAACATAAAACATCAATGAGTACAGAAATATTCTGTAATGAAAGCCATGTCTCTCTAACTGAAGGGCCAAGAAAGATGAAGCTACAAAGACTCAAAATATTTAGAAAAATCATCCACATGTTGTAGCCAAACACCAAAAATATCCACAACCCCAGTTCTACAAAGTCAACAAAGGTCACATACAATCTAGTCAGTTAACAAGTAAAAATGCTGAAAGAAAACATATGGTATGTAAATACTAAGCAATGAGAATTGGCATGTCTATATTTAATCAGACATACCAGACTGTGAGCAAAGAAAATTATTAGAGGGAGAGATTTTATGAAATGATAAAAACATCAATACACCAAACAATCCAATTTTAAAGTATTTGCTAAATGTGTGAAGAAAATGTTAAAACAATTGAAAGGAGAAACAGACAAATCCACAATCATAATTTGACACTACAACATGATTTTTTTCAACAATCAATAGTATATCCATAGAGGAGATCAGTGAAGATACAAAAAAACATAATATCATCTATCAGCATAATATTGTCAAGAAAGAGGAGGCCTCAAAAGGAAAGAACTATCAAATAATTTAGGCCAGTGACAAAGAATAAGAGGCTGGGTCAAGTAGGCAGCTACTTCTCCTCCCCAATAAATTAAAGAGGCAGAATCTTGCAAAAGACTCAAAACTCAAAAGTCAACTACACCTAGAAAACATTTCTGAGAAGTAGTCATTGCTTAATGATTCTAAATACTAGCAACAAAGCTACTCAACATTAGCAATTTATAAACATCAACACAAGAATTAAACTTTAAAAAATACAAAATTATAAGACACTTAAGCAAGATGCAACCCCAGACCTCCACCTCAGGAAAAAAAAAATCACCCATGAGAAAATGAGGTGGAACAATCCAAAATCACCCATTTTGACTGTCAGAAGTGATAAAAGTGGAAGGAATAAAGCTATGCATGAGGCTCTAAAAAAATCAAATCAGAAATAATTTCTCAAAGAACTGTAGAAATGGTGATCATAATGAAAGACATGCTTGGCAAATGTAGAGCAGATACAGATCAAAAAAATACAGGAGCTTAGGAAAATGATGGAAATCATGAAGACTCAACATAGAGAAGAAATGAAATTCAAGAAACAGATTCAAATAGATATCCAGGAAACTAATAATTCTGTTGAAACTTGGCAAAACCATATGAACAAAAGTGAAGAAAGAATATCAAACCTAGAAGACAGAATTGTACCTGATCTCTTAAAAATAACAGACCATGAAAAAAAATCCAAAAGTTAAAGATGATGCAAAGAAGATCAACATATGATTGACTGGAGTCAATGAAAAAAACAGGAGTCAGCACAAATAACATAAAAACCCTGTTCACAGAAGTAATGGCAGAAACTTCCCAGGCAGAGAAAGCAAATTTGATATACAGATAAATAATGCATATAGAATTCCAAACAGTCATCAGAAAAAGAAAATTCACCAAGGCATATAATATTTAAGATTCCAGAAATTCAACACAATAACAGAATAATAAAAGCTGTTAGAGAAAAGAAATAACTCACCTATAAAGGAAAGTCCATCACAGCTCACTTCTAAATGAAACATTCAAGTCATGGAGAACTTGGAAATAAGTACTTCAAGCCCTAAAAGAAAACAATCTCCAAAATCAGATTGATGTACTCCTCAAAACTATCTTTCAAATTTAATGAAAAGATAAGATACTTACATGGCAAAGAATATCTGAGGAAATCTATGACCACCAAATCAGCACTCTAAAACATTTTGAAGGATATTCTACAAAAAGATAACAAGGACTGTAACTCAATAAAATCTAGAATGAATCTACCAAGCAAAGCAAGCAATTAAACAGAAGAGAAAAGGAAAGACAATAGGAAAAAACATGAAAAACATAAACCAGTACATATCAGTTATAACCATCAAAGTAAATGAACTCAATTCACCAATTGAAAGAAATAGATTATATGCTGCCTGTGCTGGTACACACCTGTAATTCCAGCACTAAGGAGGCTGAGGCAGGACAATCCTTGAAAGTTTGAGAGAGCATGGATTACAACGTGAGCTCAAGGCCAACCTGACCTGGACAGCAAGACAGTCTCAAAAACAACAACAACAACAACAACAACAACAAAAAACAAAAACAAAAACAAAAAAACACCAAAAAACAGATTGGCAGAATGGATCAAGGAGTAAGATCTGACAATATGCTGTATACAAGAAACAAATTTTATTTAAAAAAAAATTTATAGGCTGAAATTCAAAGGATGGAAGACAATACTCTATGAAACAAGAACTCAGAAAAAAGCAGGGGTGGTTGTTCAATTTGCATTCAAAGTGGTTTTCAAGCCAAGACTAAGAGAGACAAAGAAGGTCACTAAACCCTGGTAAAGGGATCAATCCAAGAGGAAAAGATAACGATCATAAATATATTTGCACCAAATACAGAAAAACCCTACTGTATAAAAGCAAAATATGAACAGACATAAAAATATCAAATCAGTACTAATACAACTGTAATGGAGGGTAGCAATATCCCACTGTCACAAATAAGCACATCGACTGTACAAAAATTCAACAATAAAATATTATAACTGAACAAAACTTTTGAACAACTGAACTTAGTAGTTGTCTACAGAGCATTTCACTTCACATCAGAGTAAAAATTCTTCTCAGCTGCACACAGGACAATTTCCAAAATATACCATACCATAAACCAGCTTATAGAACATGCTTACATAAATGCAAAGGAATTGAAATTCTACTGTGCATATTATCAGAATATAGTTCAATGAAACTGGAAATTAATGGTAAAAGAAATAACAAAAACTCCATATGCACATAGAAATTAAATAGCACCCTCCTAAAAAAACCAATCAATCACAGATGAAATTGAAGAAGAAATTAGACAGTTTCTACAATTAATAATTGCAATATAACATACTAGAATTTATGCAATGCAATAAAAGCAGTATCAAAAGGGACATCTATAGTGGTGAATCATCATATCAGAAAAACAACACAAGCTCAAATAAACAACCTAATGTTGAACCTCAAGCTTCTTGAAACAAAACAAGTCAAGAAGAAAGCTCGTAAGAGGGAGGACATAATAAATGTCATAGCCATAATTAATATGATGGAGACTAAGAAAACAAAACAAAGAATCAATGGATCAAAGAGTTGGTTCATTGAAAGATTAAATAAAATTGACAAACCCTTAGCCACTCTTATCAAAACAAGGAAAGAAAAGACTCAAATCCATGCAATTAGGAATGAAAAGGGTGAAATCACAACAGATCCTGCAAAATCCAGAAAAATCTGAAGTATCTACTGTGAGAACCAGTATTCTAATAAGATGGAAAACACAGAAGAAATGAACACATTCCTAGATACACCAGATTCACCAATACCAAATCAAGAAGATATAAAAGCTCTAGATAAATCAGTATCAGTGAAACTGAAGGTGTGATTAAAAACTTACAAACACAGTAAAGCCCAGGTCCTGATAGGATCACTGCCGAATTCTACAACAAATTTAGAAGACACATTATGTTGCTAATTCTCAAACTCTTTATTGAAGTGGAAAGAGATGCAATCCTCCCAAATTTATTCCTGGAACCAAGAATTTTCCTGATACCAAAACCATAGAAGGATTCAACCAAAAAAGAGAACTATAGGCCAATCTCCCTGATGAACATAGAGGCAAAATTTCTCAATTAAGGAACTTGCAAACAGAATTCAGCAAATCATTGAGAAGTTTTTATACCGTGACCAAGTAGGATTCATCTCAGGGATACAGGGATGGTTCCATGTACACAAACCAATAAATGTAATACACCATAGTAACAGAGTCAATTACAAAAATCTTATGATCATCTCAGTGGATGCAGAAAAATTGCTTGGCAAATGGCAACACTCATTCATGTTAAAAATTCTATAGAAAATTGGAATACATGGCCTTTATCTTAAACAGATAAAAGACACCAGTGAAAAACCAACAACCAATATCATACTAAAAAGCAAAAACTGAAAGTTTTCATTCTAAAATCAGGAAAGATAAGAATATCCATTGTCACCACTATTACTCAATATTGTTCTGGAAACATTAGCCAGAGTTATTAGACAAGAGAAAGAAATAAAAGAAACAAGAATAGGAGAAGAAGAAGTTAAATTATCATTATTTAAGAATGAAATGATACAGATTTAGAACACCCCAAAACCTCCACCCAAAGATTTCTAAATTTTTTTTTTTTGTCTTTTTGAGGCAGAATCTCACTATGTAGTTCAGGCTGACCATGAACTTACTTTGAAGCCCAGGCTGGATTTGAATTCACAGCTGTCCTCCTGCCTTAGCCTTCTGAGAGCCAGAATTACAGGTGTTCACTATGATGACTGGCTTAAGACTTCTAGATTTAATAATCAAATTCAATAGTGAGGCTGGATACACTCAACACTCAAAACTCAATAGCATTCCCATATGCAAATAGCAAATTTACAGAGAGAAATTAGAGAAACCACACCTTTCAGAATAGCATCCAAAAAAATTAAATAACTAGAAACCCATATAAAAAGGAAACAAAATATCTGTATATTGAAAATCATAGTATTCTAAAAAAGGAGCTGGAGAAGTATATCAGAATATGGAAAGATATCCTTTGTTCTCAGGTAGGAAGGACAAATATAATGAAAAATGAATGGCCATACTTCTACAATCTTTATGCAGATTTAATTTAATCCCAATCAAAATACTGTTAGCAAACCTTACAGGGTTTGAGAAAACAATCCTAAAATTCATTTGAAACCAGAAGAGATGTACAATAGCAAAGGCAATTCATCAAACACAAGGCACAGGACATCACCACCCCTTATTTAAATTATAATACAAAACTACTATGAAAAAATACAGCATGATCCTGGCAAAAACAAACAGACCTGAAGATCAATGGAGCAGATTAGAAAATGCAGAAACAACTCTTAGCATTCTTGGCCATCTTATTTTTTACAAAGCTTCCACACATCTTCAGTGGAACGGAGATAGCCTTTTCAATAAATGCTCTTGGAGAAATGAGCTTTATACAGTCAAAAATTAAAACTAGACCCATATCTTTCACCATGCACTAAATTAAAATCAAAATGGATCAAAGATCTAAATATTAAAATGGAAACATTAAATCTTCTGGAAGGTAGATTTCTTGAAGAGATAGACATAGGCAAAGATTTCATGAACCAAAATCCAACTGCTTTGGAAATATCACAATCAACAGCTGGGATCTCATCACATAAAAAGTTTTTGCAAAGCAAAAGAAACCACCAGCAGAGAGAAGAGACAACTCATAGCATGGGAAAAAGATTTGCCAGCTGTTCCTCAGATAAAGGACTAATATCTAAAATATATAAAGAACTCAAAAAAATTGGAACCCCCAAATTTAAAGACCCAATTCAAAAATGGGTATCTGAGATGAATACACACTTCTTAGAAGAAGTGCAAATGGAAAATAAATATATAAAAACATTTTCAGCATCACTGGTCATTTGAGAGATGCAAATTTAAACAATGCTGAAATTTCATCTCACTCCTCAAAGAAAGTCTATCATCAAGAAAACAACTAATAAAAAATGCTGGTAAGGCTGTGGGAAAAAGGGGAATATTCACTACTGGTGAGAGTGTAGATTGTTGCAACCACTGTGTAAATCATTGTGGAGAGTCTTGAAAAACTAAAACTAGAGGTTCTATCAATCCAGTTATGCCCCTTCTTGGCATTTTCCTGAAATTATTAAAAACAATATACCACAGAGATATGTGCACACCCATGTTTAATAGTGGCAGAGTTTGTAATAGTTAAATCTTAGAAGCATCCCAAATGCCCATCAACCCATGAATGTATGAAGAAGGTTTGGTTTTTAGTACAACAGAGTACTACTCAGTCATGAAGAAGAACAAACTTTAGACATTTCTAGGTAAATGGATGCACCTTGAGGCCATACTCCTAAGTGAAATAAAATGGACACACATATGCACATATCACATTATTTCTCTGGTGTGAGAAATTGAAAGTATAACTAAGGACCAAAGTGTATAATAGATACTTTGAAATTGGAAGAAAAATGTTCAAATGGGAAGGGGGACTACAGAGGGGGTAAGGAAAGGAAGAGAAAAAAGAAAAGAAGGAAAAAATGGAAACAAAGCTTTTGCAAATAGGGAGAGAGAGAGGGGTTGTAGAAAGTGTAGAGGAATAGGGAAAAAGAAGAATCAAGATAAATCATATATAAGTACAAATTTCCTATGATGAATGTGATCATTATGTATAACTAAAATGTACCAATAAACAATCAGTTAAAAAAAAGAAAACTAACACAGATCAAACCCAACGGAAAAAAATGTCAAATGCACCTGAAGTTTACTATACATAAAAAGAAAAATATCAAGAATATAATAAAGTTAAAACTGAGAGATATAGTCTTGACCAATCAGAGAGGTTATGGAAATTAAACTCTTTTAGTATTTTGGTGTCCCTTCTAAATTGAATCAAATAAATATGTTTATGGCGAAATCAAGTCAACTAGAAATGTAAATGTTTAAAATATGCAGCTATATCTGCTTGTAATTTGTAAAGCACAAAATAATTGAGAAAAATAGAAGCGAGATATACCATGTACAGGTACAAATTCCCTATGAGGAATGTTATCATTGTGCATATCTAGAATGTACCAAGAAAATACAAAAGTGTCTACTACAAAAAATTGAAGACACTGGGGAAAAAAAGAAAAGAAAAACATATCAAACCAAATGAAAATGTTACAACATTTTGTTTTATCAAATACAAAATAAATTTGTATATCCAATACTAAGGAATTTTGTGAGGCACAAATAAAGACATTCTAACAGAGAAAGGTATAACATTAAATGTCCTCATTTGAAAAGAGAAAATCAGAATCCTTCAGCCTCAGTCTCCTAGAGCACTGGGATTAAAGTTGTCAACACACTTGGTATGTGTATAATAGGTACTGTTTATGTTTCTCTTATTGGAAATATTGGGGAGCAGATAATTTTCAGATTTAGAGTATTTTTTTGGAAATATTTGTATATTAATAATGAACTATCTTAAGATTAGAACTCATATCAAAACATAAAATTCACTTTTGTGGCATACAAATCTTATTTACACAGTCTGAAGATAATTATCTCTAATCATTTTTAAGTAATTTTTTGCATGATCAAAATGTGTGTATACTGAACTATTAGATGGTGAATGTTTTGAATTTCTCAAGTACACATGTGGTACCACCATTTAGCATGATTCCAAACTATATGCTAACATTAAGCCTTTATTCTCTAAAATTTAATGCATGAATATTTAACATAGTACATAATATTGACATAATGAAAAATATAATGCCTGTGAGAAAAGTAGCCAGCACAACAGAATACAGGTATCCATGGCTAAGCAGTCACAACAAATTATCTAGGCTGTTTCCTTTTTGACACTATGTCTTGTTTAAAACAGTTATTTACACTCTATATTTTTTTTTTAAGTAAGGAGAAATATCAGAAGCAGTTGAGGAATCAGGAAGTGGTTCTTTTAGGTATAAAGAAAACATTTTGCTGAGTAGCTTTTTAGAATGTTTCTTTCAGTAATCATTTTCTTAAATTCATTTTTGTCTTAAACATCTCTTTAATTTTTAAGAAGTAACATGATTTCTTGTTCTATTTTGAACATAAGACTTTCTAATCCTACAATAAGCTCAAGACACATTTTTACACTGTGATCTATGTTTACATCATTATCATCGCTCATGACAATCACCTTGACTCAGAGTCAATATGGCTGCCTCGTCACAGACGAATGAATTAAAAATCTGAAACCTGTCCTTGGTAAAAACTTTTTTATATGAATCCTCCTACTTACCTATATAAACTTGGAATTTGAGTATGCAAGGAAGTTAGATATCATCTATGTTTTGTTACTTGACATATGAAGCTCTTCAAAGGCACTACCT
Organism: Cuniculus paca; assembly: GCA_004365215.1. Taxonomy (NCBI): domain Eukaryota; kingdom Metazoa; phylum Chordata; class Mammalia; order Rodentia; family Cuniculidae; genus Cuniculus; species Cuniculus paca. The sequence goes on along the minus strand of RJWT010017338.1, from coordinate 1,857 downwards.
TATCACTATCATTAACCATAGTTGTAGGTCAGAAGTTGTGCCAAGCATGTACAACTGTACTTACAATTACTGTGTCCTAAGCATTGGATACTGCATATATGACATCTTTCATGATAAACCATTTTTAAAAATGTTCCACATTCATGCCTCTGGTAATGGCTGCCAGTGTCCTATACAAAAAAAAGTGTTTTTATGTTTACTATACATTGATCTAAGGATAACCTGGCCAAACACATAAATTAGTGAGTCTCACTTGGTGGAAAATAAATTGCACAAATATTTTTCTATAAGGATTTCAGCTAGTGGATGAAAAGAGAACAATTTTCAAAGATTAACCGGATCTTGCAATTATCTCCCAGCCTAGTTATCCTACAGTAACTACAAACCACTGGTACAAAAAGAATCATGAAACTGATGAGGAAAGGTGTCCCTTGTGATCTCTGTGTTCATAGCATTAAATGGTATGGTAGATTATTTAATCCTTTATAACGGAGAGAGCACAAGATTGTGTCTATCACAGCAAGTTTACACTTAATGTGTGCCTGATGTTTTGGCACATTTTAGCACAATTTGGGGCTACAGCCTCAAATCTCATGAATTTCAGGTGGAGGTTAGCTCATGAATTTCCGTCAATGCCTTCACGGGGCAATGATGCCCAAACAAGCAGATTTTTCATCAGTATCGTAGACTTGGTCTAACATCACATATTCATGACTAATACCTTGAATAACTTGTCAACGAATTGTTTACTAGTTTAACACCAAAAATCTTTAAAATTATAATATTATGCCTTTTTTAATTTTTGTACTCAGTTAAAATTCACAATTCTCTTCATTGTTTGAATTCTTTACGATTTTGCTTTATAATAGTTAGCAAGCCATTGTGTGGAATGTTTTCATGGCAGCACTGATGGGACTACTTTTTCAATATGTAATCCTGATCTTAACTTAGTTTTAAGCAGTGCTTTTCTAGTTTTCATTTACTTTTTGTTATCATTTTCAGAATAAAATTCAGCAGTTTATTCTTTGGTTTCTTGGTTAATTTGTGGTGGTCATTCCAACACTATACTTTCTTGTAAGACACTTCAGGCTTACATTGGTATGTAGCTATAGAAATAAATAAATGCTTGCTTTTGGTTTTTGTTTTTGCTTTTGTTTTGTTTGTATTACTGCTACCTATAGATAATTTCAGGGCTTTTTGACATTTTCAGCAATATCTTTACAATTCACAAGAGAATAAACAAAAGTAAAAATACATTGACTAATGCACATAGATATTGATCCTGTGTGAGGAATCATGAGGAAACTGTCTTTAGTCACAAAACTTTTATCTAATTTTCATGTCCACGCCTACATGGGAAAAATCTAGGCCTGTTGGAAAAACACACATTTCATTGCAGCAGAACTACATCTTGTTGTTGTTTTTCAACTTGAAGATGCTGAATAAATGTTATGTAACTATGTTCTAATTTAAATTCATTACATGAAGTCATATAGGGGAAATTTCATGTTAGGACTCAACAAGTTTTGGATATTGGAGCAATTCAGTATGTAGATTTTCACATTAGGGATCCTCTCCTTGTATCCACAACTATCATGCAAATACACTTCTTAATTTTATGACAAGAATTTTATATTATTTATGTCACCTTGCAAAGAAAAAATATAACATTTAAAAATGTAATTGATTTTTTATTTGTTTATTTTGTATATTGTGTATGTCTTCAGGTATCAAATTACCTTCTGATTGCAAAATTTGTCCTCTTTTCCTTCAGAAGCTCTAGAGATTTGGCATTTACATCATGCATATGTTTCCTTCTGTTTTTGTTTTTGAATTATAAGACTAGGGCTGGGGATT
>RJWT010017337.1:0-19393 GCA_004365215.1 Cuniculus paca | reverse complement strand
TCCATTTTCTGTTTACAGAAGTGGCCATTTTCTTTCTTTCTTTTTTTTTAGAAGTGGCCATTTTCAAAGGATCTTTGTATTGTCTTCTTTCCATCAGTGTCTGTTCATGTCTGTTTCTGTGTTCAATTTTCTGTATTTTTGTTTCATTTTATACTTTTTTTTTTTTTTTTAAAGACACCAGTCATATGGGTTAGGCACTAACCAAATGACTTTATTTTAAATTGTTTACCTCTCTGAGGACCTACTCTCCAAATAAGGTCACAGTTAGAGGAACTGAGAATTATTACTAAAATAAGCATTTCTTGGAGGATTCAATTCAAATCATTATTTTGTTTCTAAAAAAAGATATAAAATTCAAAGTGATTATTTATTCTTTCTTCATATTAATGGTTACCAGTGGTTTTTGGCTTTTCATGCTCAATTGAGAAAGACAGTTCTGGAACCCCTTTTTTGAAATTTAATTATCAAAGAAGATAGAATCTTTATTTCCTAATTTCCAAGAGAAGATAAGAGTATACCTTCAGCTCTTATCTGGCTTCTAACTTTCAAACTGTCTCTTCTCATAATTATATTAGAAATATTTTTTTAGATAAAGGAAATTAACACACATGGCACTCAACTCCCAGGTGGATTTAAAATAAACTATGAGTGACCAGTGGAGCTGTCAAGTTCTACTTGAGGAATACTTATTATCTACCTTGAGAAGCTACATGAGATGGATTCCATCTGCTTGGCAGTTATAAAAAATGAAATTTATTTCTGCTCTTGCAATCTCTACAAAATTAACTGTATTACACATCAGAGTTTGTTTTACTTTTTTATTTGACAAGAAAACTATTTTCTTTCTTTTCTTTCCTGAAAAGGTTTTGTTTTGTTTTTGTTTGTTTGTTTGTTTGGTTTGGCTATACATTTCTTTTTAATTATATATGTGTCCCATTTTCACATTCTATATTTCATGTCTGTTAGCCTCACTATTTTAGTTTTTCTTCTCTCTGTACTACAATATGAAAAACTCTCTTTGAGCTACTTTTTAATTCAAATAAATATTGCTTTGTTTATGGTTACTTTCATTTAAAATTCCCCTATGAATTTGTTTCTCTAAACTTCTTTTATAACTTTCTTCAAATTTGCTTTATGATTACTTACAGGTTTTCTAATATATTTTCAAATTCCTTTTTAATTGTTAAAATTATCAAAAATAGTCTTTCATCCCACACATACTTTTTTTTCTTCATTTGATTTCATTAATGGTTTATAAATATACTTTCTAAAAGCATTTTTAATTCATGTGTTTTCTTTCTGGGCTGGGAATAGTTTACATTAAATTCATTATTTTTTTTAAAAATAAGAATTGTGACAACTCAGAATTCTGTGAGAATGAAATGTGTTTTTCTGGAGAAAAGTTTTCTCAGTTGCATTGAGAAATTTGAGGACTACTAGACAAAAATATATTGGATTCATAATTTTTTAAAAACTCTTGGAAAGGAAGATTTTAAGAATGTAACAGATATTTGTTGTCATGCAACATATTACCAAAAGTTTAACATTTTCTTCTGTTTCAGAGACTCAAGAATCTGGCAGCAGGAGTGGCATAGGGTCTTTCAACATACTACAATCAAGACTTTAACTTCCTCCAGAGAGATCAAGAGATTTTAAAATGAAAGAAAATAAGTTTTCTTTATACAGATTGAAGTCATGCCCTATCACCTTAATTTTATCCTATTTATTAGCAGTCAGTAAGTACAGTCCTTAATATAAGGAAGTTAAATTCTCCCTTGTTGTAAAAGTAGAATCTGTTGTAGGTTAGATCTAAAATGTCCCCCAAAGTCTCATCTGTATGGAAGTTGACCATAACACTGGGCTGCTGTACTTACCAGAGGATTCATCACTAAATGTGGCTATAGTACTCATGACCTGACTCTCTTTTGTGCAGACATTGGTTGTTGTTTTTTAATTAATTAAGTTTATTACAATTTGGATATACATAGTTCATCACAGAGAATTCATACCTGTACATGATAATCTTGATTACTTTTTCCTATTTCTCTACCCTCCCTTCAACCCCTCTTCCCTTCATTATTTACATTATTTATTTCTCTTCATTATTTTTCTTTTTGTTTTCTTTTACTTTCCTTCTTTTTCACTTTTGTTAAATGAACAAAGCTACAGCTGTTTTTAGTAGTTAGGAAATATTTTTAGGCAGCAAGTAATGTTCGACTTACCTCTGATTTTCTACTTTACTTATCTTTGCCCACCTTATTATATCTCAACAGGTCTTCCTTGCTTCCAGAATTATTTCATCATTGTGATTATCTAGCATTTTTAAGTTTTTATGTTTGAATAAATATAGGCACACAGGAAGTCGCAAAAACAATTGAGATGGGGCTAATGGCAATAAGGATCTCTGCAAACTTTCTTCTTCATACATCAATATTAAAAATGTTGACCAAAAAAAAAAAAAAACCTCTCTTGAACTCTGGAATTTAACCTAGGTTTGCTGACACATATATGCCAAAAAAAAAAAATTGAACCTCAGTGACAGAACTTGTGATGTTCTAATTTTACCTACAGCAATCTTTTCCCAACTTCATGATGCCCTTAAAAAACTACCCATATTTGCCAGCATAGAGTAGCTGTGAGTCAACACCCTGTATGGTCTTGAGGAAGAAACAGATGCTAAATGGAAACCTACAGAAGTTTCTATCGCTAGAGCATTGTCTTTATTTGATCTGCATCACAGTTGCATGGTAGGCCTCATTTACTTGTATGTGCCTTCTTACATTTATACTCAAATATTTCATGTTTTAAAGAAAAATTACAAATGTTACTGAATTTTTAATTTTATTTTTAATTATTACCACTATACACAGAAATGCAATTAGATTTATATATAAATTTTGTATTCTGTAAACCTGAAACTATACTTATTAGTTCTTCAATTTTTTTCTCAATTCTTAGGTTACCATTTTTATTGTTTTATTTTCATGTACACAATCATGACATCTGCAAATAGGGATTTTTTTTCTTTCTTTCCTATATATGTCTTCTACACAGCTTAACACAAATCGGTGAAAAGAGCATAAAAATATATGCATATATATATATATATATATATATATATGAATTTTCAAAGATTCCTTGAAACAATATATAAGAAATGAAAACCCTTTTATTAGGTGTTTGAATAACTGGAAAACCACATAAAAATTAACTTTGATCTCTTCTTTATCCTAAAAATGTATCTTGAGATAATGTACCTATACATAAAAACTAAAAGTATGAAGCATCTAAGAGGATAGCTGGAATAAAAAGCTGCCCATGTCAGAGTAACAAAATTTGTATTTGTCAGAGAAGACACAGAAAACTTACATATTAGAAGTAATTTGATACATTAGACTTCCTCCAATATTATACTATATAAAATAGAGCATTAAAATGAGATGGAAGCCACAATCTGAGGGAAAATATGCACAATGTGATCACAAAATAAGCGGTGTAGTTCAGTAAAATTTAAGAAATGATTACAGTAAAAGACAAATTGCCATTAATTCCCTTCAAAACACTGCTGTAGCCTCAAATACACTTGTACATTCATTCTTGGCACTTTTGAAGCAGTGTTGGCAGTGCATTGTATGAATGTCTTTTAGTGGCTCCCTGAATGTCCTGAATCCATTCAAAACTTTGTAGGCAATTTCTGTCAAATAAAACCTTATGATGTGCCCTCATCCACTTTATTCACTGACTGAGACACTATGATACTTCAAGCTTTTCCCCAAAGTCAAAATGACTTCGAAAGATAAATATTTTGAATCAGTTCAGGATATTGAGGCAGCAAAAACAATGCAACCAAACAAGGTTTTCTATAACTGTTCGAGAAAGAGGCAAAAATGATGGGTCAAAGGTATTTGAGGTAGTATTCTGAGTAGATTTAAAGGCAAAGTGTCTTTAGATTACATACGTGTTCACTTCATTTTTTGATCATACATAGCTGGTCTAGTAAGAGATTTGAATAAATAAAAAGAGTATATCCTTAAAAACTAGATATAAAATCTACTTTAATGGGAAGCATTTTGAAAAAATGGTTGCAAAGAATATGTACATAGAGATAATAATCACCTAAAATGCACTCATTATTTTCAGTCATGAGGAAATTGATTTTAGTGAGGTAAATTACACGCTAACACAGAGCACAAATATCACATAGAATCCAGTGTAGACTATTTGTATTACCCGTGAAATTTCTCCTAAAGCTATACTGTAGCTTTGGGATAGTAGGTAATGATGATATGGCAGTATTGGGATACAAACAGAGAGGAGCAATTCTTTCAGGATTCTACATCACATGTCAGACAATGGAGAGATCTGATTGCAGTATAAGCCCATAGGAGGAAAGAAGGCTTCTGGTTCAGAAAAGTTTTTGGGATTTTTCCACAGAAGCTCTGAACTGTATTTAAATTGATATGATTTATAAACCAGCTAAAATGATTTTTTTGGTGACCATCGCAGAAGATTTAGAAGACTAAGAAACAGGTCAACTATGATCACGAGCTAATTTTTTAACTTGAAAAATCTCCATACATAATACTAGTACATCAACTTCCTCCACTTTATAGGCTAATGTCTCTCTCTGTGCATACTCCAACAAATTATAACCTCTAATACCATGGGGCACATTCATTTTCTGGATTAATATGATACACAGAATTGATGGAATTTTCTTTATATATTTTTCTCCAAGCACACTTTTCAGCATCATAGTGCAAGATCCTAGTTAAATTCATTGGAAGTGGAAAGAAAAATGATTCAGTGTAAGTACTATGTTGTTTGTATTTCTCATTGTATGATCTCAAGCAGCAGCTTCTGTTACTCTGTTTGGATTTCTTCTTCTGTGACTGGTATTTTAGGCATGACTGGTTTGAAATTATATATATTTTTAAAAAAGTAGCTCAGTCTAAACTCTCTGCATCTCCTGAACTGTTGGGACTTTGCTTTAGGCAATCAGAGTACTCTGAATCCTGCACATCTTCTGAGCTTTCTTACTAAGTGTCAGTGTCTTGATCTTGTTACACTAAGTTGTCAATTTTTTCCGCATTTTCTTATCATAGTAGTCACTTTTGATCAATTCCAACTAGTCCTTTGTATGACTGTAGAATATATGGGGGAAAAGATTCTGGATGCTATTTAATTTTCTTCCTTATTTCTTTTTTTAATGAGGAAAAAAAAACAAAAATCAAGAAGCAAACAGACAACCAAAAAACAACTATAGCAAAATGATGACAACAGAACAATGACAATATAAGACTTCAAAACAAGATGATAGGAGTTTATCAATGGTTGTTATATTGCATATTGTTATTCTCAAAGTAATTGCTCAGGCTACCAGATATAGGCATGCAAGATTAATCAAACAATAAAATTTCCCTCTGAGCAGCTTCTGTCCCTTTTACTATATCTATTGTAACTTTTGGATCTTATTTACTCTTTCAGTTTTTTAAAATAGTGAGACAATATGATATTTACACATACAAGTCTGATTTATTGCTCTTATGAGTATGGTTTCTAGTTGTACCCCTTTAGCTATAAAAGCCTTGAGTTTATCATTCTTTATTACTAAGTATTATTCCATTATATAAAAATGCCACATCTTTTTTTATCCATTCCTCAGTTGATTGGCATTTGGGTTGTTTCCAAGATTTAGCTATTACAAATTGTGGTGCTTTAAACATGGGTGCACATATATTGCTCTGCTAAGATGTTTTTAATTATTTTGAGAAAATACCCAGAAATGATATAGCAGAGTCAAATGGAACTGCTAATTCTAGTTGTTTGAGGAATCTTCATACTGATTTCTACAGAGGTTGTACCAGTCTACACTCTCATCAACAATAGAGAAGTGTTCCATTTTCTCTACGACCCCATCAGTATTTGTTATTGGTTAATTTTTTGATGTTAGTCATTCTTTCTGGAGTGAGATGATATCTCAGTGTAGTTTTAATTTGCATTTCTCGTATGACCAATGATGTTGAATGTTTTTCATGTATTTGTTTGCATTTGCATTTCTTCATCTGAGAATTGTGTATTCATCTCAGAAGCCCATTTTTTGATTGTGTCTTTAAATTTGGGGGGGATCTTATTGTTTTCAATTCTTTGTACATACTAGATAAAAGTCCTTTGTCTGAGGGACAGTTGGAAAAAATATTTTCCCAATCTGCCTACTTTCTTTCATTCTGTTGGTGATTTCTTTCAATGTGCAAAACTTTTTAATAAGACAAGATCCCAGTTGTTGATTGTTTGAAATACTTCCATGCAGTTTGGTTTTTGTTCTTGAACTCTCGACCTACCCTATGTCCTTGAGATTCTACCTAGCTTGTCTTTGAGTAGGTTTAATGTTTCTGTCTTAATATTTAGATCTTTGATCAATTTTGACTTTAGTTTAGTGCATAGTGATAGGGATCAGTCTAATTTAAGTCTTTGGTATGTAGAAAGCCAATTTTTTGAACACCACATTAAAAAAAGGCTATCTTTCTTCCAGTGAACATGTTTGACCCCTTTGTCAAAGATAAGGTGACTGAGTGTCTTGGTTAGTTTTCTCTCATTGCTGAGACAAAATGCCCAACACCCAAAATTAGGGAAGGGAAGGTTTATTTCTTACAGTTCTTGGAGATTTCAGTCCATACTTAGCTGGTTCCAAGACAAGGTGGCATGGCTGAGGGGCATCCTGGCTGCAAGCAGCAAGAGCAAACAGGGCAAAAGAGAGACAAAAGAGAGAGAAAACGTGCTTCCTTCCCTCTCTTATATAGTATGCAGGCTCTACCCCTGAAAGGGTGCAGCACTCACACTGATAATCCCAGCACTAATCCCATTGCTAATCCCAGTGCTAAATCCAGTGCTAGGCAATGAACCAATCACAAATGATAGATTCAGTGACTTCCATGACTGCATGAGGCTTGGAGGAGACACCTAGACACAAACCATAACACTGAGTGTGTTTGTAGTTGTGTCTGTATCTTCTGTTCTATTCCATTGATCTTCGGGTCTGTTTTTTTGCCAGTACCATGCTGATTTTATTATGGCAGCCTTGTAACATAATTTCAAGTCTGAGATTGTGATGCCTCCTGCCTTGCCTTTGTTACCTAGGATTGCCTATGTTATTCTAGATCTCTTCCATTTCCAAATTAATTTTATGAATGTTTTCTCTAGATTTGTGAGGTATGCTAATGGTATTTTGAATGGGATTGCATTAAATCTGCATAACAGTTATTGGAGTATGGCCATTTTCACAATATTGGTTCTTCCTATTCACGAGCAAGGGATATCTTTCCATTTTCTAAATTCCTCTTCAATTTCTTTTTTCAGAGTACTGTAATTTTCAATGTATAAATCTTTTACTTCCTTTGTTAGATTGATTCCTAAGTATTTCTTTTTTTGTTTGTTTGTTTTTGATGTTATTGTGAAGGGTGTGGTTTCCCTAATTTCTCTATTAGTGAGTTTGTTGTTTGTGTATAGGAATGCTATTGACTTTTGAATATTGACTTTGTACCCAGCTATGGTGCTGAATTTACTTATTAGGTCTAGAAGACTGTTGGTGGAGTTTTTGGGATCTTATATGTAGAGTATCATGTCATCTACAAATAATGATAATTTAACTTTTTCCTTTCCTAACTTTATTTCTCTTATTTCTCTCTCTTTTCTAATTGCTCCAGTTAATGTTTCAGCACTATATTGAATAAGAGTGTTGATAGTAGACAACCTTGTCTTCTTCCTGAGTTTAGAGTGCAAGCTTTCAGTTTTTGACCATTTAGTATGATGTTGTCTGTTGGTTTGTCATAGATGACTTTTATCAAATTGAGGTAAAGACTATCTATTCCAATTTTATTGAGAGTTTTTATCATGAATGAGTGTTGGACTTTATCAAAAGCTTTTTCTGCATCTATTCAGATGATCATGTGATTTTTGTCTTTCACTCTGTTAATATGGTGTTTACATTTATTGATTTGCATATGTTGAACTATCCCTGCATTCCTGGGATGAATCCCACTTTGTCATGCTGTGTAATCTTGCTGATGATTTGCTGCATTCTGTTTGTGACCATTTTATTGAGGATTTTTTCATCTATGTTCATTAAAGAGGTTGGCTTATAATTTTCTTTTTTAGTTGAGTCTTTCTCTGGTTTTGATTGATGCTATTTAATTTAAAAAAAAGAAAATAGCAGATTCAGTAATCACAGCATAGGATTTTATGAATCAAAATTTTAAATATTATTTCATGTTTTAGAAATTAAAAAAAGATTCTTTATAAATGTGTGCTTTTGTTGTTATTTTTAGTTTCTCTCATTTGATCCATTGTTGTTAGAAGTTTCTGTTAAATAAATTGTTCTCAAACTTTTATTTTGCAACTTGTATTTTTGGTGTGTATGATAAAATCTGTTTATCTTATGATTTTGAAACTATTTATGAAAGTATTAACACTTTCCTTCTAATTAGAATGCTGTAGGCTAAAAAGTTTATTTTATGCAAATTGATGTCTATTGGGTAGATATAGCAATGATATATCCATATACCATGGCATTGTTTCAAATATATCAAATATATTACAACTTTGTGATAATTATGTAATTAAATTTTAGGTGAGATGAAACACTCCCATAATTTATAATTATTCTGATTTGTTAGGTCTAAGGTGCCTTTTCATAACAACTATACTGAACCAGGTGTGGTAACACACTCCTGTAATACCATATTGAGGAAGACTGAAATACCACATTAAGGAGACAAGGGAATCACAAATTCAAGTCCTGGGCACCTTAGTGAGACCATGTATCAAAATAAAAAGATATGAGTGTATGCCAATGGTAGAGTCCCTTACCTTCAGTTCTTAGTACCTTAAAAAATGAAACAAAACAAAACAACAAAAGATTATATTGTTTATGATAAGGTCATATTGTAAGTTGCTTCTTCATTACCAAACTAATCCATGATACTACTACTAGCATTATTTTCAACCTTGGAGCTCTCAAAATAAAAAAAAAATGTTCTTCATTTAACAGGGAAATTCATGGTTTTAAAAATTGTGTAATCACATTTAATCCATAACACATCTGTCCAAATGGGTAAGTCACGGAGCGTCACCTGTGAGTCTTACCCCTGAAAAAAAGCTCAAATCAACTGTCACATTTTTAATTATAAGTTCAGAGGTAATTCACTCAATTTTTGCCACATGCTGTTTAAAGGCATTAGTAATTTCATATGAAAAAAAGTCACATGCCACAGAACAGTGTCTGGTGTATAGGTTAATCATAACAGCAGCCTTTTCTAAATGAGAAAGATTAGAGTCACTTGGTTATAACAGAAAACATTAACAGAATAAGATGAAATGCTAGTTCAATACTTCTCAAAATTCAATGATCACACAAACATCAAATGTGTATAAAATGAGGAGAAATAAAATTAACCATAAAATATATTATCATGCTCAGGTTCAAATGCTATTTTAGAAATAGTTCATTAGGTTTTATTGTAAAAGTAGAACTTTGATAATACAAGGAATCGGGTTCCATGTACAAGTTTTGTCACACAGCTTATCAGTCCCGTGGGACTATTCCAGGTGATACATATTTCTCCTTGTCTTGGAACTGAGTGGGAGCCTAGATGAGTCAAAAGAGAAAACAAGGAAAGCCACAGCTCAGCACACTAGCTGAAGTATATCTGGGTATTTTTGTTACTATGTAACTTCTCTTGTTGATTCTCTCATTCCTGTATACTTAATAAATCTTTGAGACCTATGTACTCACTCCTTGCCTGTGTTTTAATTCTTTGGGAAAGATGTTTAGGAAAACCCTTGATACAAAAGTTTCATACATCTGAATGTACTTGATTTGATCAACCAAAGCAGTCTTGTTGAAAGTGACATCCTCAACTACAGAAGGTTGGTTATGCAGTCAACAGAGATAAATTAATAATTGTATCTTATTATATGTAAATGAATCTTTTCCAAAATATCCCTACTGCGTAATGTCTCTACTGTGTTATGTTTAAAATTCCAATCACATTTTAAAACTTTAATGTGTATACTTGAATTTATGTAGCTTCATTAAAACATGAGTCCATGCCTTTGTTTGGATTCCAAAGCACACATAAAGTTATCTGCTGTGACAATTTTCTGATAAATAAATAATTCCTGTTTCTTCTTAACTTTATAACTGTAGGAATACCACATTATAATGTATTTAAATCCATTTTCTATTGTAAAAGTACTTAAAAATGTTAAAGAAATATACTGCAGTTATGTAATTTGGGAATAATCTTGCATTTACAATTTGTTGTTCTGGAGTAATTGAATGGGCTAGAACAGTGACCATGTCCATGCAACTTTTAAGAAAAACTACAGTAAGAGCTCATGAGATTGCATTTGTTTAATTCAGCATTTATTTTGGCCTTCTTTTGGGCTGACGTTTATCTCTGAGATATGTGAGGAAAGAATTTGTTAATCTAATAATATACATAAACTGAAAGACCATTTGGAACTACTTAGTGAGTGTCTTAGAGTTTTTACTACACTTTCAAAGCTCCCATTTGCTGTCAAATAATTGAAATGATAATGTTAAATAGTTCTTAGTTAATCACTAAAACACTTCCCCCAAGAGATTTCACTAAATAAAAGTTCTTCCTAAAATGAACAGTCTCATTTTAATAGTATTATCTGGAAATAAATTTTTTTGAAATCTATATTTCAGTATTTAAACCATTTCAGAAACAAATTTATCTAATTTCTATTTTGAGTCTTTATCATATTGTGAAAAAATGAATATATGAGTACATGTCTAGGTAACTTTTCTAAATTCATAGTTTGAATTGTCTTAGTTTATTCAACTAGATATCTGTTATGGTTTGTATGTAGGTGCCCCCCTCCAAGCCTCATATAGTCATGGAAGCGGCTGAATCTAGCATTTATGATTGACTCATTGTCTAGTGCAGGGACTGGCAGTGTGAGTTTTGTCACCCGCCCAGGGATGGAGCTGACATACAATATAAGGTTGGAAAGGAGGCATGTTTTTCCCTCTTTTGAGTGGTTTGCTCTTGCCACTTGCAGCCACCATGAATGGCTGCCACCTCAGCCATGCCACCTGAGTGAGTTCCATACTTGGAACCAGCTAAGTATGGACTGAAATCCCCCAAACTGTAAGAAACAAACCTCTCCTTCCTTCACTTTGGGCATAAGATATTTTGTCTCAGCAATAAGAGAAAAGTAACCAAGACAAAATTTGGTACCACAGGAGTGGGGTCGTGACTGTGACTATTCCTGAACATGTGGTTCAAGTGCCTTTGGGAATGGCTTGTGGGAAGAGTTTGGAAAGTTGCAGAGATGTCACCTGAAAGAGTAGAGCTGGAACAGCTTAGGTTGTTGTGAATGGGAGATTCTGGTCAGAGCTCAGGAGACCAGAAGGCTGATAGAGAGCCTGTCATTGATGACCAGGTTTGGGAAGTTTCTGCTGGAAGGAAGGACTGCATTGGTGGTTGGACTCCACATGATGTGTGCTATGGCTTGGTAGAAAGTTTGTCTGCATTTTGTTCATGTCCAGCATGCCTAAAACTGAGATTAAGGGCAGTGGCCTGATTGATCTGGCCCAAGAAATTTCAAGGCAGTCGAATGTCGAAGCAGTGGCATAGCTATTGTTGGCAGCTTTTAGACAGATTTATGTTAGGAATTAAGAGCAAGGAGCCCAGCATGGTGATTTAAAACTTGTGAGTTTGGTCCAAAAGCTGTCGACTGTAAAGATAGAGCTGAAACCTCCATTGCTGAGAAGGAACAAAGAAATAAAAAAGATGGCCTGGGGCACCCCGGGAAGCAGTGGGTCTCCACCCTTTGCAGCCTCAAAACTACAAAAGTAAAAGACTTCCCAGGGGAGAAAGCTGCAGAGCGCCACATTCCAGAATGGTCACAGAAGCCACACCAGGTTCCAGAATGATGGCGACATAGAAAATCTGTTCCTCACAGTCAGGTTCAGAGTGCCCAGCAATCCAGGCACTTGGCCCCTATGGCCAAGAAAGAAGAAAGCCTGGCTACTGCTCCAGCTGGCAGCAGACCTTGGCAGCGTCCACGTGGCAGTGGTTTTAGCCACATGGAGAAAGCACATGTTCTAAAGTTAACAATGATTCCATCCCAATAACAGAGGGCCCAGGAGGTCAGGCAGTGCACCCCTGAGAGGGCAATGTCTAAAGCTGTGAGTGAGAAGCCAAAGTGGAGACCCCAGGAGTTTGAAAAAGCCAGGAGCATAGATCATCTAAGGAAAGCTGCAAAGATTGAGTACAGTGGGCCTAAGAGAGAAGCTGTGGAAACTAAAACCCCTAAAAGTACCATTGGGGTGGAGCCACACAAGCCCTTTGGAACTCACAATTTGCCACAAATTGCTTAAGATGCTGGACATACAGCTATAGGCCTTAACGTTTGCCTGCTGGATTTTGGACTTACTTCAGTTCCAACGCTTTTTATTCCCGTTTGTAACTTTTGAAATGGTAATGTCTATCTTGTGCCACTGCATGTTGGAAGTGTTTAACTTTGTTTTCATTTTTACAGGGGCTTGCAGCTAAGAGTTTGCTTTCAATCTGGGAAGAGACTTGGGACTTGGACTTTTCAGCAATGCTGAAACTTAGGACTTTAGCAACTCTTGGAGATGGACTAAATGTCTTTTGTATGAAGGATGTACATGAGTCTTTGACGGACCTGGGGTGGAATGTGATGGTTTGTATCTAGATGGCACCCTCCCCCAACCCTCATGTGATTGACTGGTTGTCTACTGCTGGGATTAGTGGTGTGAATTCTGCACCCACTTAGGGGTGGAGTCGACATACAATGTAAGGTTGGAAAGGAGGCATTGTTTGCTCTTGCGTTGTTCACTCTTGCCACTTGCAGCCTCCATGAATGACTGTCCCCTCAGTCATGCCACCTTTCCTTGGAACCAGCTAAGTATGGACTGAAATCCCCAATACTGTAAGAAATAAATCTCTCCTTCCTTCACTTTGGGCATAATGTATTTTGTCTCAATAGTGAGAGAAAAGTAACCGAGACACTATAGAGTATTATAGAATACTGTATAATAGGACATTGTCATACCTTTTTAAAACATAGAATATTATCATCAAACATGTTGTAGTTTCAGAATGTAGACGTTTACATAAGAGAAAAGAAATCTGCAGAAGGGATGAAGAAAAGGAGAGGGGATAATGGGATAGAAATTGATTAAATATGCTAAAGGCATGTACCAATTTCTCAAAATGAAACACCATTCTGAATTACTAACATCCTCTGAAAATAAGATATTTTACTTTAAAGAGTATAAAATACTATTTTCTTTATGTTCCCATATGAATTTGCAGGTTATTAAACAACCTGTAGCCGATCATTAACATGAAATAATAACAAGAGTAGAAACATATCATAGCTAATAAAAATCTGTATTAATGAAAAGAATCACTAATGTGCTATTAAATAACTTTGAAAATCTTCCATTTAATTTGAGTGCTTATGATTTTTATGTTTTACAAATATATATTAGAATAAGCAGGCAAAAATTATATATGATCATAGAAATACTTTTGAGTGAATTGTGAAACGTGTGGATGGGAGAAAAAAATGAAGAAACTTTGTAGGTTCTACTATGCATTTTTACATATTCCTTTCTGTAAACTTTTTACTTAGCATGGGCAGGGATTTATCAATGAAAATTACAATCTGAAATTATGCATTGAGACTAAGCATTGTTCTTTCTCTCAAAACAGATAAAAAGATCATCTTATCAATAAATTCTTCATTGTAGTGTATTTTTTAATGCCTATGTTTTGAAATGTAACGATTGTACATACTGAATTACTCTGCATTTTAACAAATACATCACAAATTCTTCTAGAAAAAGGAGTGACTAGTGTTGCATTTTGTTCTAAAGTAGTGGAATATGTTTTCATTTTTATATTATTTTACTCTATTAAATGCTTCCAACTCTCACTCTTGTTAAAGGAGGATCAAATACTGCTTGAACTCTGGATTTTCTTGTATCTTATATATAATGCAGCATAATAGAATAACTTATCACATGTAACAAAAAATAATAGATTTGAGTGTTTGGATAATTTCAATATAAAAAGAATCAATCTTACAAAACGTTTTAGTTAGCCTAAGTCCATAAGTAGTTAACAGTAGATCTTGTACTCAATCCACGTTCTTCTAAAAAGCAATAATAACCAGGCAATAGACATAAATCACTTCACATCTAGTAACCTCCCAGTTTTAAAATAATTGTAGACTAAGGGAAAAACAGAACTAAATCATTGAGACTGGAAAGAAGAGCAATGAGAAAATTTTAAAAATATTTTTTACTGGAATGGTTTGAAAGAGATCTAAGTGAATTCTACAAAAAGGCAAATTTTTTAACAGGTATCATTGTGAGATAAAAATCCTTGAGAAGAATGTGAATATCCAGCATGAATTAATTCAACTGAAAATAGAATTAGAATAATGAGATTTCAGCATTTGGAAAGTTGAAAACAAAAAGCTAGGCATTGCAACCTTTGAGTTGGAAGATGTTACCTGCACTATAGAAATATGTAAATTGAAATCAAATTAGCAAAAGACCCCAAAGATAAATTACTGCTGTTTTTACTGATTAGAATAACATGACATGAAAACTCTCTGAGAGGTGCAAGACAAAATAAATGAAATAAATGCTTAGAAAATAATAGCACTGTCATTGCTTTACTCTGTACATTCCATAAAATTTATTATATACTATGAGTTTTTCAAATAAGTTTACAATGTTTCTTCACTCCTAGAGCTTCTGTATCCAATATAATGTAGTCCAACAGTAAGCTAATTTATACTGTTCAGAAGAGCCAATGTCAAAGTTAATTTACCTAAAACTACAAAGAAAGAGTAGTTTTTGTTTTGTTTTTCAACTTCAATTTTGTTTTTTACTAGGTTAAAAAACTTTCAGTTTCAGAATTACTTTTCACAAATGTTTTTTATTAAATCATGTAATGGTGGAATCACAAGTTTTATGATGAAGATATGAACAGTCTTGAAATATAAATACAGAATTTGACAACAAAATGTATTTCATTTTAAAGACATGAAATTTGGACAAATTTGTAGCATATTTTACTGTTATTATTATGATGATTATGATTGATACCTACTAGTTCCTTTTTGAGCAACTTTTTTGGGGGGCTTATAACTGCAGTTGAGAATTCAGCAGGAAGGGTACATAGAAAAATTCTGAGGTGTCTCAGAAATAAACAAAGACAGTTATCCCATCTCTTAACCACCAACACAGAGCTAATTAAATTGTTCTTATGGTTAATACATTGTGTCAACTTGAGCAGTTTAGAAGTTTAACTGAGAGACTCAGCAGGGAGCCAGAGTTCTTACTTTGTAAATATCCTCATCCTGTGCAAAGGAGGGCAAGAACACTTTGTGAGTGTTACACCCACACTGAAGGTTTTGGTGGGGGTGTGGCCTGTGTACAATTTGAGGGTAGAGAAGAGGCTTGCGTTTTGCTCTTTTGCTCTGGCTGCTGCCTTGAAGTGTTGCCCCAGTGCTATGCCACCTTGCCTTGGAGTCAACTGATTATGGACTGAAATATCCAGAAACTGTAAGTTAAGTAAATCTTTTCTTTCCTAATTTTAGGTGTCAGGCGTTTGTCTCAGCAACTAAGAAAAGTAACCAAGACAATTGTCAATTGTGAGATCGTTAAAACACTGCAGTAAAAAGAAAGAAATAATGCACCCAACAAGTTTCTTTTTCTTAATCTCAAAAGAAAATTCTCATGTTGCTTAGGATTTTCATTCCATGAGACATGGGCGGCCACAGATAAGAAGAAAATGATTTATCTCAGTTTAAAATTTGTTTGGTGCTAGTTTAAATTTCATTCAGTACTTTTCTTATACTTTGGATCTAGAATGTCCTTCAAAAACCCAGGTGTTGAAGTGTTTGTCCCAGACATGATACTATTGGGAGTTTATGGATTCCTTAGGATAAATGTCTTACTGAGAAGTCTTCAGGTCCTTTGGTGGGAGGGGTGTCTTTCAAGCAGATGATGGATCACAGACTCTTTTCTTTCTTTCACTTTCCAGCTAGCTAAATGGCTTTGCTATACCACACTCTCCTTTCCATGATATGCTGCCTCAGCATAGGCCTGAAACAACAAGGCTGGCCAACTTATGCACTAGAACCTCCAAAGTTTTGAGCCAAATAAACTTTTTTCTCTTTGTAATTTGATTTATCTCAAGTATACACTGTAGTAGTAGAAAGTTGACTAACACAACTTTGAGGGAAAATTCAAGTGCAGCAAAATGTTCAAGTTGATGTTCATGTTCACATAAGTTAGTTTAGTTTTGTAGGTACCAATAAGTTTCAATAGTTAAAGTTAGGAAGACTGATCATCTCTCTGCCATTATCACTGCCTGTGTGATAATTTTCCCAATGAATTTAAACATTTATTTAAATAATCAAGATGCACAAAATACACATACACAAAAAATATATATTAATTATTCCTATGATGTCATCCACAATCTCAATGTGTAATTGTCTTTTGAGGTACTACAAACACCTAGGAAAGAAAGGGCCTAGTCAAGAAGAAAAGACAATATTTTAGTAACAATTTGTACCAAAATTTCATTAGAATCAGGTGAGAGTATTACCAGTAAAACTGCTGAATACAGGATAGAAAGGATAGATTCAGGATAATATTCTGGGAGCTATAATTTACAGGGAGCACTGTGATTACACTGTAGTTGTGTAATGTTATTGGTAATACGCATTATTTTAGTCAAAATTATGTTTAAGTAATACTAATTTTTCTGAGGAAAAAATCAATTCTAGCATCTGTTATTCCAATTAGTTTTTAACTGATTGTTTTCAGAGAAAAACTTATGCAAGCATTTTAAGCTACTATGGAGTTGAAGCTTCAGAACTTATTACTGAGATTGATGTGTAGGGGTATTATTGGGTAAGGGCTCCAAAATTACATCTTTGAGGAAAAAAAGGTAAGAGCTTAGGCAGGAATGAACCATGATTCAGGTATAGCAGTGGTCTTAACCGATTTCATGGAGAAAATTGATAATAGCTTTGACTGAAGGCAAAACACTTTGCTTTCCTTATCATGTACCATAAGCACTCTCTTAATATGCAAAGATGAAACATATTTTCAACTGGAGACAGAGTTCAGTTTGACCCAAGGACAGTTATGGAAGAAAGACTCAGTTGCATGTTCTCAATAGCCAACAATCCCAGTAACAAAGACATAAATTCTATGGTTGTTGTACAAACACAGGTGGAGCCTGATGCCATTCACTTCAACTGATTTGTCAGTGAAATCTACATGTTTTATATAAGAATTATCATACATTGGGGAAAGCAATCCAGGCATTTTAGTTCATCTTTTTCTTTGAAAAAAAGAAACAGAAAAATAATGTTAGAAACACTGCAACCTTCACTGTCTACTTATTTTCAAGACTACAACTAGTACTAATTATATCTGTTTTCTTCTATCAATTGGACTTTGTCTGACCCTAGTCTATCACCTCTATAGATCCGAGTGTCTGGCTTGGTGAAGTGCATGGACTCTTCTCTCTGTAGCCTGGGAGTTATGGTCACCAATTCCTTCTTGTACTGTAGTTTAGATTTTAAGTTGGCTGCACTGACCTAAAATTTAAAATGATTGAGTATTACGAGATATTCAGAAGCTCACCTGGGGTGGCATGCTAATGAATGTGTTATCACATCCAGCTCTTTGGAAAAAAACAAAGAAAATTTCATCTTTGAAGTATTTGCTGAATTCTATAGTGAGATAATATAATTGAGGATAATTTAAAGCTACCAATGCCATACAACTGAATGAAAAAGAGGGGACAAATGTATGTGCCTGCCTCTGAGGAACGTGCTTCGGAGTGGACACCAACATGCCACTGCCAAGACATCCCACAGGAGAAGCATATTCCTTCCTATCCCCTGCTTAGCAGCAGCTGTAGTTCTACTTGATGCTCAGAGTCAATAACCTGCCAGGGTGATATCTTTTGTCTTCTCCTGCTGGTCCCTTGGCAAAATGCCCAGATAGTTGGATGTAAGTCGTAGCTCAAAATGCAATATTTCCTCTCTAGACTAGATTTTCCTCAGAGAACAAAGACTTTGCATTTTTTAAGCATAAAATGGAAAGACAGAAAACATTATTTCTCCAGTGGATCGTTAGGAGTGAGAATAAACATATCCTGTCCCACTGTAATCCCTAGTTTTCTGACATTTGTGTTTATCTACCAGGGAGGGAGACACAGCACTGAGCAGTTGCCATTGAGCATGGTAACTGCTGCTCTGAAGGAATCAACTCTAAGCCGAGTTCACAACAATATCTTTGAGGGTCTTCTATTGCTCTATATGAATGTCAACTTCTTGAAGTATAGCATGTCATGGAAAAAGTATAACCCATAAACACACATGCTGCAGCATTCCTCAATCTTGTAAAAGAATGGCCTCAATCTATAGTGATGATATCTAGGATCTCATGCCAGAGGACTATTTAAACTTCAGGTCTCAAAGTCTGAAGGAACTGTGGTACTGTAATAAGGAACTGGGAACAGAATTGAACTTCACTTAATCATGTTCACTTCAGTCTGAATTGCTGTCCATTTCGGTAAGGAAAGAACCCAATAAAATTAACTTAACATCAAATGGTATCAGTATTTTTTGAAGGAATGAATGAGAGATTTGTTGCTGGTAAGTCTGTCATTAGCAGAAGCAGCGGTTTTATCAGGCAAGATTCTTAAATTCAAACATATTCTCTGCTTTCTGTTGATAAACATACAGGCTACTTCTAGGCTTAACTATTATGAGTTTTGCTACTGTGAACATGAGTAAGCATGTATCATTGTAATGCCATGTCTTTAATTCTTTGGGGAAGACAAAGGTTCCAGAAGAACTGGATCAAATAATTTCTGTTATAAATTTTATGGAAATCTTCACACTAATTACTATAGTGGACATACTAGCTTTATACTCCCAACAATAATGAAGAAAGGTTCCTTTTTGCACACAGCCTTACCAACATTTATTATTGGATTTCTTGTTGACAGATATTCTTTTGGTATAAGATGGAATCTTAGTATTTTGATTTCTGTGTCTGGATTATAATTTAGTTCACGTGAATGCTATGGTCTAATTCATTCTTAATGTTTATAGCCAGCTTTTATACCATTTGATGAAGGGGCTATTTTTCAGCACATATTCTTGATCCCTTTTGTCAAAGATCAGGTGTCTGAATGTTCCTCAGGTTGTTTTTATAACTTCTATTTGACTATGTTGATCCACAGTATTTTTGCTGTTGTTATTGCTAGGTTATTACTTTTTTTTT
>RJWT010017336.1:0-19394 GCA_004365215.1 Cuniculus paca | reverse complement strand
AGTGCACCTACATTGTTTTAAAGTAGAAAGCTAATAGCACTATTGCCTTGGGGGATACCAATAGAATTACATTATTTTTCTCTATTGATTTAACACTTTTGTACCTGTCTACTTAAGAGGGGACCTAATCCATGTGCTTCATGAGCCTGCCCTTCCCATAATTTCTAAAAGGTCAGTGGTATATGCACTCAATGCCCTCACCATATACAAGGCTATGGTATGTTAGAATTTCAAAGGATACCTTAACCAAGGGTGAGCAATTCATGATCTGTGTGCTTTGGTTTGAGTACAGGACTTGATCCCCTAAGATTCTCTCTCCTAAAATTTAGATAGAATACAATACTTTTCATTAGACTGTAGGAATGTTAGACTACAAAAAGCATGAAAATTGGAGAATGTCTTAGCAAGTTAGTGGGAAAGTGAGAAGCTTCAAAATGAAATAGAATGAATAAAGAAAGGATGAGCCAGGCACAGTGGTACATGACTACAATGTGAACATTTGAGTGGTTGAGGTAGGAGGATCACAAGTTTTAGTTCCACATAGGCAATTTAGGGAGATCATACCTCAGAATAAAAAGGGCTGGAGATGTAGGCAAGTGTGAAGGAATTGGGTTCAATTGTCGGTACCACAAATAAAAAGGGAAGAGAGATAGAAGGAAATAGAGAGACGAGAGAGAGAGAGAGAGAGAGAGAGAGAGAGAGAGAGAAAGAGAAAGAGAGAAAGGAGAGAGAGTGCATGCATAGAAGGATGTTGTCAGACTCTGAATAATAGAGCAGCTTTAGATTACTGGTTACATTTTGCTTCCACATACCCTAGTTACAGTGATTCCAATCCTTGGGTTCCCTATGTAAGTTCTGTATCCTTAAAACACCCTCCCACCTTTACTTGGTCTGATTTGATTGAATCTCTCCTTTAAACATGAGAAAGCCTTCCTAAAGTGGAATGAATGTGTATTCCAAGTATACAAGTAGAGTATCAAAGCTACAGAATGAGATTGCAGGTCACTTAAGTAGCATTAAAGTTAGATTTAAGTAGCATTAGCAATTAAAATCCTCCCAGCAGCTGGTCAGGATGGCACATGCCTGTAATCCCACTACTTTGGAAGGCTTGGACAGGAGGATTATAAATTTCACCATGCTTGGTAACTTAGTGACTTATCAAGACACTGTTTCAAAATCAAATGTTTTGGGAGAGTGAAGGCCGTAGGTTCAACTTCCAGTAAAGCACACACACACACATACACGTACACACACGCATAAATTCTTCCAGCTAAATTCCATCCATGTAGACTAATTTCAATAACACATATTGTTTTATGCATTCATAAGTATGAAAAGGGCAGGCAGCTGGTTAAAAGAGATGAATAATGACTCCAATCTGCTTATGTAGCTCAAAGTGCACCCACTGGTATAGATCATAGCCAGGGTAGTTTCATGGTAAGATGCTGGTGCAATATGCTACACTCCCTTTCGTATTCCTGATCGCCAGGAGCTCAGACTGACCCGAGAAAGCCCAACTTCAGGAGGACCATAGAGTTTTTTGGAAATACACTTGAAGACTCCTCCTCATGTACCTTTTACCTTTGGATTTGTAGCAGTCTAGGACAGTAAATTGCATGTGGTTGACAGACAGTGAGGGCAAGTGAAAGACAGAGCAAGTCATGATAGCTGTGAAGAGAAGATATGGGTGACATACAACAACCACTGATCCGGAACATGATTCATAATATTTTCCAAAAGCGAGTTAATACTGCACCGTTTTACACCAGGCAGCACACATTCATTTCCAAGCTTCTCCTCTGTTCCTTTGCAGACCTTGAATGAGTTAATCCTGACATATGTTGTATCTATTAGACACCAGTTACTTTGACAACAGTATGGAATAAAACGCTCTCATCACTTTATATTCCTATGGTCTGTTGGTATTTTCATTTGGTTTGCAATAGTCCATTGTGGGAATATGTAAAATGTACATGCACTGAAGCCTCAAAGTAATGACGTATGAAACAAAGTCATTAAAAAGCAAAAATTCACTCCACAGAATTCCCATTTTCTCTATACCCAAAGAAGACTTTTCTAGTGGTATTAGAGTGGGAACAAAAGGGAGAGAAGAAAGACAAGGAACTCACAGTTAAAGTAATTTCTAGTAGGCACAGGGAAAAAAAACTGACATCAATTACATTCAGTAAAACCAAAGCAAAAAAAGCTAAGGAAAATGAATTACAAAAATAATGTCTGTTTAGAACCTGGAAATTAAAATAACTGCTCTAAATAGAACAGATATGACTCCCAATTGAACAATGAGATGAAATTCAGAAAGCTTTAAAAAATAAATAAAAGTTAATCGCAGTGAAGAATAAAGATGAGTGTGCCTTCTCATTTACATGAGCAGACAGTAGTTCCACAACCATTTGCTTATTAAAATGGATTGTTAGCCAGACTGCAAAGGAGCAAAATGAAATGGATCATAAAGTTGCTCATTTTAAAGCTACATTCTTTCAATGAAAATGTATTTTTAAATTAAGATATAATGTGCAAGATGAAATTTCAACCACATCTGAGTGATTACAGAGTTGAGAGAGATTTTGAATTCATCAACAATCTATTACTTGGGGCAATGTGAATTTTTCTTTCCACAATCCATCCTTATAATTCAAGGTTCTAGGAGACTCTTCTATCACCCACACCTGTAGACAGTCACTGATCCTGTTTCTCCTTTGGCCAGGTCTCTGTAACTCTGCCCTCACTGCTGAAGTAACTAATTCAGTCACAAGGTTACTTTTTGGAGCCAGCCAACCTTGGATTGAAAGCTCTGAAACTGTGAGTCAAAATAAATCCTTTCTCATTTAAATTGTGGATATCAGGTATTTTGTACCAGCAGTGAAGAACCAACTGATACATGCTCAAAGAGAATCACCTATCCTATATGACGGTCACTGTACCCTGTATTAAGGCTTCCTGTGGAATTATAGCACTGAAGACAGTATGTGTGGTTTGGCAGAGAAACAGACACATGAATCAATGGAACATCATAGAGAGCTCAGGAATATATATACACAAATACAACTAATTGATTGTTGCTATGGCTTGTGTCATAGATGTTCCCCCAAAGCCTCATGTAGTCACAGGTGAAGTTTTTCAGAGGTGGTTGGATCTAGGGTGTATGGTGCTGGGATTAAGTGTGTGATTTTGGGATTAAGGACGCCCCACCCTTGGTGTGAGTGCTATGTACCTTAAGGGTGGGTAGCCTGGATGGACTATGAGGGACAGAAAGAGGGCTGCTGTCATTGCTTGCTACTGTGGCTTCTGCTGCTGCCATTGCTTGCTAATTGCTGTCTTCTGCCTGTCTTGCTTTGCCATAGACTGTTTTCTTTCTCTGTGACGTCCATCCGCCATGCCACTCTGCCTTGGAGCCAGTGAACTATGGATTAAAACCTCTACAAATTGTCAGCCCAAAGGCACCTTTCCTCCT
Organism: Cuniculus paca; assembly: GCA_004365215.1. NCBI lineage: Eukaryota > Metazoa > Chordata > Mammalia > Rodentia > Cuniculidae > Cuniculus > Cuniculus paca. The sequence continues at coordinate 15,922 of RJWT010017336.1, read as the reverse complement.
TTAACAGTGCGTGTTGGGTATTTTGTCTCAGCAATGAGAAAAGTAAATAAACAATCTTTTTAACCACTGGAACCATAACCAGTAACCCTAACTACTTTGTCATTGTCATGAAACAGACCTTTTGAAACTTTTCATCATGCAAAATTGAAACTTTACCTATTGAATAATTTATTTTTTCTTCCCCATAACCTTTGACAACCACAATTCTACTTTCTATTTTTACGAGTCTGTAACGGGATTGTACACATAAGTGGCATTATTCAGTATTTGTCTTTTTTCTGATTGGCTTCTTTTATTTAGTATAATACCTTTCAGATTCATCCATACTGTTGCAAGCAACAGAATTTCCTCCTTAATGACTGAGTAATATTCCATCGTACGTATATACTTCATTATATTTGTCTCTTCATCTATTGACGAGCATTTGTGTTGCACCCATCTTTAGATATCGTGAGTAATGCTGCAATAATCATGGGCAGGCAAACATCTATGTGAGCTCCTGTTTTCAATCTTTTGGGTATATGTGTGAAGAAGTGTTACTTGAACATATGGTAACTGTATTTTTAATTTTTGGAGGAAACTGTGCTGTATATCATAGCACCCATAGTGCACAAATGTTCCTTTCTCCATATATCCACCAATACTTTATATTTTCTGCTTTTTAAAGTAATGACAATGCTTAACTGGTGTGAGATATTGCAATTTTAATTTTCATTACTTTAGTGATTAGGAATGTTGAGTATCTTTTCATATTTTCCATTTTTAATCTACTTTAGAAAGATGTCTTTCAATTCTTTGCTATTTTTGAGTTATTCATTTTTTGTTAAGATATTAGAATTCTTTATAAATTCTTGATAACTCTTTTGATTGCTTTTACTTTTTGATATGAACAAGTGTGAAAGTTTGATGTGAGTCCCATTTGTCTATTTTTGGTTTTGTTGCTTATTCATTTAATATTTTATTCAAGCCAAATCCAATACAAAGTTTTTCCTGTTTTCATCTACATGTTTTGTAGTTTTATGACTTAAGTACATCTTCAATGGATTTTGAGTTACTTTTTGTATATACTGTAAGGCAAAGATCTAACTTCATTTGTTTATGTGAGACGCAGGTTCTCCAGCACCGTTTGTGGAAGAGATTATTCTTTTCTCATCGTGAAGACTCACAACCTTTGTCAAAGATCATTTGACACATGCACAGGGTTTATTTCTGGGTTTTTCTTTCAGTATATATGTCCTTATTCTAGTCCAAATTTTTGACTACTCTAACTTTGTAATGTATTGAAATTCAGTAAAATGTTCTTTTTCAAGGTTGTTGTGGTTATTTATAGTCCCTTAAGATTCCACTTGAATTTTCAGCATCAGTTTTTCATATTTTTACCAAAAACACACAGCTGGGTTTTGATAGATTCAATTTCTCCTGTAAATCACTTTAGATAGTATGAACACTAAAACAATATTAAGTTGAGACCATGAACGTAGGATGCATTTTCACTTATTTGTGACCTCTTCAATTTCTTTCAGCAATGTTTTGAAGTTTACATTGTGCATGTCTTTCACCTCCTTGGTTACATTTATTGCTAAGTATTCTGCTGTTTTTGATACTGTGGTAAATGGAAATGTTTTTCTAATTTTCTTTCAAATTATTTAGTTAGGATGTAGAAATGCTACCGAAATTTGTTTGTTGATATTGCACACATCAAGTCAAGTGAATGTTTTTATTAATTCTAAAAGTATTCTCTTGAATCTATAAGATTTTCTACATCTAATGTTATGTAATTTACAAAGATAATTTTATTTCTTTTTTTTCAATATGGGTACCATTTTTTTCTCTAATGTTTGCATTTTCTAGGATTTATAATATTATATTGATTAGACATCAAGAGTGGACATCCTGGCTTTGATCATGATGTTAGAAAAGGCTTTTAGAGTTTCTCAACTGGATATAACATTAGCTGTAAGATTTTATACCTAGATTATGTTATACTGCAGTAGTGTCCTATTCATAGTTGGTTAATTTCTTTCTTTCTTTCTTTCTTTCTTTCTTTCTTTCTTTCTTTCTTTCTTTCTTCCTTCCTTCCTTCCTTCCTTCCTTCCTTCCTTCCTTCCTTCCTTCCTTTTTTGTCATGAAAGGGTGTTGAATTTGGTCAAGCTCTTTTTTAATGTTAATTAATATTATCATATAATTTTGGTTTTCTGTTTTGTTAATGTAGTGCATTGCACTGATAGATTTTCCCATGTAGAATCATCTTTGTATATCAGGAATACATACCACTTGATTATAGTGTTGTGGAATTTGATTTGCTAGCATTTTCATGGAAATTCTTTCCATGAAATAATTTTATTTTCTGGTAGCATGTTGATCGGTCTTTGGAATCAGGATCAGGAGAATGCAGGTTTCATAAACTGACTTTAGACATAGTCCCCTTTTCAGTTTTTTGGGAAGCATTTGGGGAAATTGGTGGTAATTATTATTTAAGTGTTTTTGCAGAGTGGCCCAATGAAACCATCTCATACCTGTCTTGGATTTCCTTTTATTAGGAGATTTCTGATTACTAGCTCAATCTTTTTACTGGTCGTAGAACTATTATTTCTTAATGATTCCAGCTTTGTAGTGTGTATATTTCTAGGAGTTTACATATTTCTTCTAAGTTATCCAGTTTGTTGCATGCAATTGTTCGTAATAACCTCTTTTAATTCTTTTTATTGTTGTAGTCAATTGTAATGTCTCTTATTTCATTTGAGATTTTATTTCTTTGAATTTTATCTCTTTTTCTTAGACTGGCTAAGAATTTTTCAATCTTGTTCATCTTTTTAAAAATAGTACCTTCATTGATTTTTCCTATTGTTTTTCAACTTTATATTTCATTTCTCTCTGCTATATTCTTTGTAATTTATTTTTTTCTGTTTACCCTAGACATCATTCTTTCTTTTTCTCTCAGATTTTCTATTTCCTTGAGACATAAATTTAGAGTATTGATGTTAGATATTTTTAATGCAAGCATTTACCATTATAAACTTACCTACTAGTGCAGCTTTTGCAATATTACATTATCTTGGTATGTTGTGTTTTTGTTTTCATTTTCTAATTTCTTGTGATATTTGTTCAACTGACTTGTTCTTTACTTTTAATTGTAATTTTTTTATTTGTGAAATTTTTAATTTTTTTCCTGCTATTTATTTTGAATTTCATTGTGGTTAAAATATACTTGGTATGCTTCCTATATTTTTAAATTCACTAAGACTTTTTGTGGACTAACATTTGGTCTATCTGGAGAACATCGAATGTGCATTTGTGAAGAATGTGTATTTTCTGTTGTTCAGTGGAGTGAGTTGTACATGTCTATTAAGTCCATTGGTCTACAATTTGCTCAAGTTATGTTACCTTATAGATCTCCTGTCTAGTTTTTCTAGTCAATGTTGACAATGAGATATTGAAGTCTCCTACTATTATAGTGGTGTTGTCTATTTCTGCCTTTAATTCTGTAAATGTTCACTTTATATGTTTGGATGATACTATATATATATATATATATATATATATATATATTTCTCTCTATATATATTATTCCATCAGAAACATGTGTACACACTTCAAGAAAAGAAAGCCTTGTATGCATATTTTAATACTAAATTTATTAAGACATAATGAAATTAATACAAGTTACCTTTGGTCTCCACAATTGTAAGAGGTGCTCAAAGTGGTGGCTTTTAGTTTCCAGACATTTATTAGTATGGTGAGCTGCTGTTAGGGTAACCTTGGTCATTGAGATGCCTCCACATGCATTTTCAATTTCTTCTCTAGGGGCCAGCAGCATAGTGACTCTTCTGCAATACTAAGGTCCTTCATACAAGGGTAAGATCATCTGTTGTAAAAACATCATGCTATTTTTCTTTCCCTGAAATGTGGATACATTATTCACATGTTTCTTTTTTGCTTTTTCTTTTTCCCTTTTTGGTACTGGAAATTGAACTCAGGACCTTCTGCTTGCCAGGCAGGCACTTATAGCACTGAGCTATATCCCTGGCCCTGGATACATTTTTTTGGTGGAATATATGTTATATTTTTCCCTATAAATTGATTTTTTTGTCTTTGTTTAATGTTCTTTTTTTTACTTTTTGTTGTCTTTTTAACTTACAGTTTCTCTTGTCTAATAGATTAGTCAGTGTTTTGTCACTGTGACCAAAATGCCTGACACCCGCAACTTAAAGGAGGAGAGGTTTAATTTCAGAGCATCCTATCCACATTCAGCTGACTGCAAGACAGGAGCATCTTAGTGGAAGTCCATGGCGTAACAAAGCTGCTTAGCTTATGGTGGCTGGGAAGTGGAGCAATGGAAGAGTAACAGCATGGAAGTGGCCAGGGGCCAGATATGGACCTCAAGGTCATACCTCTATGACTCACTAGGCACACCCAGAAGTGTGTTTACTAATGCTCTGGGCAGTTCCCAACCCAATCAAATCGATAATCCAGCCTAACTGTTACAGTAAGTACCCCAGTCCACCTTTCTTTTGATTGATACTTGCATCAAAATCTTTTTCCATCCTTTCATTTTCAGCCTATGTGCAGCCTGGAAATAAAGCGAGTCTCTTGTAGACAGCATATAGACTAGTTCCATTCATTTGTTCAGCCTGTGTCCTTTGAATGACTGATAAAGACTTTTTATTGCCAGTTTGTTGTTTCCTACATGTCTTACAGCTATGATTTCATCTTTCCTCCCTTGCTATCTTTGTGTTTCACTGATTTTCTACAGTGACCTGCTTTGATTCTTTACATGGTGGCTTCTGTGTACCATCTGTCAGTATTTTTTTTGCCATTCTCGTAGTAACTCATATTTTCATATGCTTCATGTTGCCATCGAAAAACTTTTTATTTCAATTTGATTCTTTAGCATTTCTTATAAGGCAGCTCATGATGATCTCCCTGTTTCTGTCTGTGGAGGCTTTAGTTTCTATATCATTTTAGAAAGACAGCTTTATTGGTTACAGTAGTATCGATTGGCAGGTTTTTTGTTTGTTTTGGTATGTGTGTGTGTGTGTGTGTGTGTGTGTATGTTTACTATATTACTCTATCTTGTCGTGGTCTGCAAGATTTTGTGCTAAGAAACCGTCCAAAACTTTTATGGGAATTCTCCTGCCTTATGGCTTGAATAGAGTTTGAATTTGTCCACCAACGGTTCGTGCGTTGAAATTTAATCTCTATCTTGAAGTAATAATAAGGTAGAAAGTTCACTTGATTTACAGTGCTTGTAAGAGCAGCATTTCAGAGGTGGTTAGGGTTAGGTAATGTTACCAAGAGGGAGGGCAATGTTTGAATGCCGGGGGTGACAAGCACACTTGCATATCCCTGTCTCATATCACATGATGTCCTGTGCCTCCTAAATATTCTTCCAGCAAGAAGGTCATCACCAGATGTGGGCCTTCAATATTGGATTAAAGTCATGAGTTGAAAATAAACTTTCTTTAAAAAAATAACCTACCCAGCATTAGGCATTTCACTACAGTAACACTCAATGGACTAATATCCCCTTGATATTAATTCCTTAGGAGAAAAAAAAAGCAGAAACAAAATAAAAGCCCACCAAACTTCAGGATCTGTGGGTAGGCAAAGAGATCTTAGACTTTGCACCAAAAGCACGAATTGAAACTGAACTCAATAAAATTTAAAACTTTTGCTCCGTTAAAACCCCTGTTAAGGGATTGAAGAAAGAAGATACAGACTGGGAGACAATATTTACAAATTTCATATCCAAGAATTAGTATCTGGAGTCTATAAAGAACTCTTCACATGAAACAGTCAAAAATCAAACACATAAAATGGGCAGTAAACATGAGGAGACATGTCACTGATGAAGGCTTACCGTTAAGCATTCACACACGATGTCTGCAACATTAACCATGAAGAAAATGAAAGTGAGCTCCCCTGTGCAGTACTACTGCAAATGCATCAGAATGGCAAGCACCAAAACACAGTGGCAATACCGAATGCTGATAGGGGTGGTAGGAAAGCAGATAGTTGTACGTGGTGGGTGGTGGTGTAAAATGACACAGTAACACTGAAAAAGAATTTGAAAGATTCTCATGAAACTGACTATGGAATAAAACAAATGCATACTTTAGCATTTAGACCAGAAAAAAATGTTATGTTTACAGAGAAAAACCACACACCAATATTCATAGTTGGTTGATTTTTAACAGGCAAAAAAGCATAATAGCCTGGATGCTACTCAACAAGTAAATGGTTAAACTATGTTCACAGAATACTACTAGAAATAAAAACAAAACTGTTGATATCCTCAATAATCTTTGAATCTCCAGAGAATTATCCTGACTGAAAAAAGCCAGTTCTCCAAAAATTATGCATGTATATGATTGCATATAAATAAAATTCTTGAAGTGACAGAACAAATATATGTATAACAAATTGGTGGTTTTCAGAGGTTTGAGGTGGAAAAGAAGTGGGTGTGGCTATACAGGAATAGCCAGAGGGACTGTCACTGTAATAGAACTGTTTTGAATCTGGACTATATTAATAACAATATCCTTTTTGTGATACTGTACTATATAGTTTGCAAGGTATTAGTATGGGGTACTATAGACGAAAGGTATACAAGATTGTGTGTACTATTTCTGATGATTACATTTGAATCTCCCATTATTTAAGAAGAAAAAGTTTAATTTACAACACTACCAGAGAGACAGCCAAATGTTGTGATGGATTGTATGTTTGTGTTCCTCCATAATTCATATGTTCAAAACTTATTATGATGTGATGGCATTTGAAGATGAGGACATGGAAAGATGGGTTGGCCATGAGAGTAGAGCTTTTGTTGACCTTAGAAAAGGCACCTTAAGAGCTAGAACCACCCTGCTGGAAATAGCACCATGCACAGGCTGCTGTGGGACTGGGACACCCAGAACCAAGTCTCTCCCCATGAGTCAGCATCAGCGTGGACTTTGGGGAGGGAGAACTAGAACCATCTTGCTGGAAAGAGCACCATAAGCAAGCCGCTGTGGGACTGGGACCTCCAGAGCCAAGTCTCTCCCCATGGGCCCCCACTGGCAGGGGTACAGTTAGATCCCAACTCCTTCAGGCTCATGGGCTGGCCAACAAAAGTGTCAACAGCCTCCCCCAAGGGAGTGGCAGATCCAGAGAAACACAGACTCTGATGATAGTTATTAAAGTGAAAGGCAACAGAAAGCCTGTGGTGATATGGTATTTCACTGACCCTGCAGGTCTAGGGCCAGTGGTCTGATCATCTATTCAAAAGATAGCTGTACATAGCATGGTGTCTGGGGGGGTCTTCTTCTAGGGTGGTAGCCATTGTTGATTCCCCATAGTCTGGCTCTGAAGTCCTACATTGTTAGGTGTTTTGTTGGGTTGGGTTTTATTCTCTTTTGCTTTGTTTGATTATGTTATACCCAGTGGCATGAGTAGCCATTTTGAATTTACTGTTGTGTTGTTTTATAGTCTTTTATTGTATCCATTGTTTTGTTTTTCCTGTTTTTATTCTCTTCTGTTCTGTTTGATTTTTATTGTGTCTGAAAGTATCTGCAGCTATTTTGAAGACAACAAAAGGCATCATGGTAACTATTGTTGATTTTGTAATGTGGTGAAGTCCTGTATCACTTACTCTGGTTTGTTCTGACTGGTTTTATTCTGTTTTATTTCACTTTGTTGTATCCTCTTTAAAATAAAAAAAAGGCACCTTAGAAACTCTAGATTTTTTTTGTCATGTGAAGGATAAGATGGATAGGATAGGATAAGATGGTCATTGATGAACCGTCTAGTGTTTGGTGCCATGATCTTGAATTTATCAGCATCAGGAACTATAAGAAGTAAATTTTTCTCTTTAATAAGTTTCATAGCCTATGAAAGAGTACAGATAGTATAAAATTTTGAGAACAGTTCTCGATTCCATTCATAAGAGCTTTGGGCAATGTCTCAACCTCCCTGTGTCTCAAGTGTCTTATGAGTCAAATGGGCTAATTATGTATCTAGCTCATTGGGGTGTGCTAAGAATTCATGAACCAAAGTATAGAAAGCCTTATCAAAGAGCCAGTGACATGGCAAGTGCTCTATAAGACATGAACACGGATGGTTATTATGCATCCCATCTCTCAATGTAGTCCATAGTCATTGAGCATCATTTTAGGGACACAGAAGAAATCACAAGATAGAGAAATAGGAAGACTTGGTTTTATATTAAATCTGTGCAAAATTTAGGGTCTCAGTGCATGAATTATAATTAGGTCCTGATGCTTTTATAATTAACCTAAGCAATTTTATAAACTAGAAACAAACATTCAATGCCCAGTTTATGCACCTTTTTTTCTTAAAAATGAGAGAAGCAATCAAATAGCTTCAGTAGACGCTTGACTGAGCGTTAAACAGTGGCAGAAGAGTGACAAAGATAATTCCTCGCTAGCTTCACAAAAATAAGCAAAATCGATTAATGACATCTTCTCTTTTTTGGAAAGAAATTTCTGAAATGTTCAAATTTAAGTGAATCTAATTCCACAGACTTTTGTGCTGTTAAGGAGAACTTTTTTCAAAGTCAGGAGAGTGGTTAAGAGCACGTAAACAATCTCTTCTGCAGACTAGCGGTACATGGTCACAACAGAAGCGATTAAAGTCCCTTAGAAATGTAACTTTGTTTTGATGGTTGTTTTTATCTTTCCCTACCATTCTGCTAACCAGCAACCAGATGGACTGATCAGCATTTTGCAGGCTTATTCCGCTGTGATCACAAACTGATAAAAGGGAGGAAAAGAAACTCCAGGCAAGGAAAAAAACCTAAAAAGTGTGTGGAGTCGGAAATACCTTGAAAATCTTTGTATTATAAATCATCATGGATTCAAGAATTTATAGAATGCAAGAATTAAAGTACAAATTGGAAGATAAAAAGAGCTCTACATACCATACAGAATATAATTTTCTTAATGAAATTTTGTGAAGATGAATCTATTACCCTTGTGAAATGGAAAGAATGAGGACATTGAAACCAGTAAAATGTAGTCAAAACTTGTTTTCCACCACTTTCTCGCTTGTGACCTTAGACAAGTTATTAACCTCTTTGACTTACAATTTTTTCATCTGTAAAATTGGGTTTAAAAAGGTGCCTTGCTGGTCATTGTGGAATTGAGTGAGATCATGTGGATTATACATTTTCCTAGTGCCTAGCTCAAAGCAGCGGATAAGGACAGTTTATCCAGTGTTTAGTCCTTTTTTGTTTGCTCTTGTATCTTTTTTTGTTTCTTATTTTGTGATACATTATTTGCTTAAGTTTTTCCCAGCTTTTGATTATGAAACTGCTCTTTAAAAATTGAATCCTAACTGTTTGTGGCAACAATTAAGGAAGATATAATGCCTGTAAAACCTGGATATTCCACTTCTCAGCTGTTACAGACAAGCAAATCCTTCTTCATTAATTGCAGCACACACACACCAAAATTTACATAATGTTTACCTTTGTGGGGAGAGAGAGAGTTGTATTCAGGGTTTACAAGGGAAAAGAAAATACAAGACACAAAATTTATGGAATTATTTTATAACATTCACCAGAGTCAAATGCAAAAAAGTGTGGGAGATCTGTCCACACACTAGGGACCCAAATAACCCAGCTAAGGGCTTGGATTCCACAGCAATTTCCTGAACAAGTCCAACTGAAGACCTAGAACCCATGGCAATGTCCTCCATGAGTTCAGCTGGAGGCCTAGAACCCACAACAATGTCTCATGCAAGTCTGTGTCAAGGATCTGCACTGGGCAGGCCCAAAGGTCAGTAGTGGAAGCTGGGAAGTCTGCACCTGTGCCAACAGGTTTTGGGATGTGCACTTGAGCCAGGAAGCAACACTCAAGGTAAGGATCAGAGCTCCCCCATAAAGAACCACAGTCATCCTTAGTGATAGCGAAGACCTGAGCTCCTCTGATGATGAGAACAACTGAGTTCATATGAGGAAAACCAGCACAACAAGCTTCTTCAGGAGAATCAACAGCACATCTTTCCCTCCAGTTGTCCTTTTATGCTGTTGGCAACAGTCCTCAGGTGGATCTTTCACACCCAGCACCACACTGATTCAGTTCAGTTGGGTGTTACAAATTACCCATTATTTAATCCTCCACATAGGTGAAAGGGAATGAAAGTTTGGGACAAGATAATATCCCTCATGAATAGATAGGTGCCTCCTCATAATTTTGGAAAGTAAATGGTCTGTTGTATAACCTTACAAAGGTCACCAACAAATGAAGTGAAGGTCTCTTTTTAATTCAGTTTTCAACACAAAAAATTCAGAATATGGATGGTGGTAAAATAGTTGTCTCCTTGAATGAGAGAAGGCATGCTATAGTTATGGGTCAAGAATTAGAAATCTATATTTAAGCCAAGGTCTGAGGTTTCTTGGATTACTCATCTATTATGTATCCATCTTTATATTAATTTTTCCTAATTGAATAGAAGCAAGGATATCACCACAAGACATATTCTAATTGTGACCAGATGATAATAATGTGTATGACATGGTACAGAGTCAGAAGACATTCCCATAAGTATGATTATCTGTGAGTTAAAATAATGGATGGCATCATTCTGTGTCCACACCTCTTTGCAATGTGACTTGACCCTTCTATCAAAAGTTAGAATTCGGACTGGCCTCATGACTTGCTGTGACAGTAGAATGTTGGGAAGTAAATGTACGTGACTTCCAGGAGTCAGTTTGCATATACTTGTAGCTTCTGCTTTGATGTCTTTGAATACTTTTGCCATCATGTAAAGAAGTATGGTGTACTTTCCTGGATGATAAGAGGTTCTGTGGAGAGAGATGCTAACCACCATGCACTTGAATGAGCTCACCTAAGATTAGCCAGTTCCAAGCTGGTTAACCAACTAAAGAACATGAACTTGAATTCTGCCAACACTAGCAGAACAAAGGAATTTCCCAGGCGCATTCAGCCCAAATTTCCAGCACACAGAATTATTAGCAAATACATAGTTATAGTTTACGTCACTAATATTTGGGTTAGTTTCTTACCCAGCAATACATACTTGACCATTAGGTAAAAGGATCTTGGTAATTTGACACAAAATAAAAATGAAGCACAAAATACCTGTCATCCTCTCTTTCACTTTAAATGTCCAGTTGCTGTTTCCTTCATCCTTTGTTTCTTTGGCAAATGTGGAACTTTTGACATTATTGATAATTATCTTTTTGAGATATCATCTTAATTTTCTTTACCACTCTTCCCTGGATATCCCCCTACCACACCATCTTTTTTTTCAATCACCTTTGATAGCTTTTGTTTGTTTTTTAAGACAGAGTATTGTTATGCAGTCCACACTACTCTCAAACTCACTATGCAGTTCAGGCTGGATTTGAACTCAAGATCCTCCTGTGTTGGCCTCCCTAGTCCTGGGGTCACAATTACATTCTAAAATGTCCAGTTGCTAGTTTTTTATCTAAGCATGTAAAGTCTAGCTGCCCTGCTCCTCCCTATCACTCCTTTGATGAATTCATCCATTCTCAGGGTTTACTTTGAGAATTTTTGTGTTCATATAAAGGATATGCATGTGTTTGCCTATAGCTCCAGTCTCTAAATGTCAGTTTAAAATGATAAGCTAATATTAGTTGCTTTTTGGATGGAAAATTAAATGCATTCACTGTGATTCTCAGCTTGTTGGAAAGTATCTGGAAATCTCTTAGGGTATCTCAATATGAAGAGATTTCCCAGCCGACTTTGAAACTTATCATACTGAAATATGGTCAGTGTTTCCTATCTTCAGTGAGCAAAGCCAAAACATTCACCTCTTGCTTCAAACTCAAAGCCACTCAATGAATGAAAGATTCTCATATTAAATATTCTCTGCCATTTAAATGTTTTTTACAATCCTTACTTAAACATTCAAGGATGCTTCTGCCAGCTCCAAATATGAATTCACACATAGCTCTGGGCTTCAAAGACTGAAATGAAACAACAATTTCAATTTTATAAGTCCTCAGAGTGAAAACAACTGAGATGTAGCCTTTTCTGGTTGTTGTGTGTTCCAGTCCCTGCAGGCCAATTAAGTTCTTTCAAAGCCCCAGCAAGGGCTTGCAGGTTAATTAAAATGTGTGATTTAGGAAAAAGAAGAAAAACCAAACTGAGAATAACATATAATACACATACTCCACCAGCTGCCTTGGAATCAACATTTAATTAACCAGCAGTGAGGCATGGTGTCTGCTTTTCTGCCTTTCCACACAGACACAATATATGTGGAACACTGCAGTCTTAGTATCTGATGTTTGAAAAGACTAGGGATAGAATAGCTCTCAGTGCCTGCTCTCACTCAATTGCCTTTCCTTAGACAGAAAACTTGGGTTTTGGTGTCTTTACCATCACATTATCCAAATACTCCTACCCACAAATAACTGATCCTTTCCTACTAACGCATCTCTGAAAATATACAGAAATTTTCTCATGCCTCTGGTCCTCCCTCCACACAAAATTTGATCCTTCATTTTCTATTTTCCACTGCAGCAGCTAACTGGTTAACTAGCTAAGAGCTTGTTAGTATACTAACCCTTTATGGAAACACCAACCTACAAACACCAATGTACTGAGAGAGAAGGGGAAAGAGAGAGAGACAGAGAGAGAGAGACAGAGAGAAAGAGAGAGAGAGAGAGAGTTTTCTGAGATAAACACATTATTCCTGGCATTGAGAAAATATTCTGTGAAGACTCATGTCATTTTTTGGTATTCTTCCATGTGAATCATTCATAACAAATTTGGTAACTCAAACTTAGAATGACAAAGTTACTGTGTGATTCAAGAGGGAGGAGAGCTATATTATGACCCTATCCAGTGCAATTAGTTTCCAAGAAAGATTAAAAAATTTATATGCTCTTATTTTTGTGTTGTGTTACACCAACAGACAGTACTTAAAGTGGAAAGTATTCAAACAATCTATAAAAGTTATCCAAACATAACAGATTTGGTAGATTTTTATTACTTACATAATAAGTAGTATCTCTAAGAAAAAGACTTAAAGATGAAAAAGAACTTAAAGAACACCCAGGCTAAAAGCATGATGCAAATGAGAATCTCACCTCAAGTATTTATAGAGACAGAATGATACTATAATGCTTGAGCTCAAATCCTAGTTCTTCCTTCAATTAGTTTTGTGATCTTCAGCAAACTGTCTGAGCCTCAGACACCTTATTTCTAAAATGGGAGTGTTATAATATATGGCTTAAAGTGTTGTTCTGAGAAGTAGATAAGTACATGCACACATAGAACGCTTATACCAGAGCCTGGCATAGACTAAATGTAAGATATCACTATCATTTCCAAGGGTTCAATGGGCTCTGAAACTTCAGACAGGAAATTCAGTGTGTTTCCACAATAGGCCTTCCATCTGGACAGTTCCAGTTCTGTCTCTTGGAACAGAATAAAAGAAGGCGACTCTTAATCCAGAACTGTAGATGTCCTGATACTCAGGAGCAACTAGAGCCTCTTTCTTTTCTGTGCCATTGTGATGCATTTCTAGATCCTCCTTTCCCAGCTTGTCCTGTAGTAGCTCTCCCTTTGCCAATGATCTTTCTGGAGTGTGTAAACCGGAATTCATACAGTACTCTGGATGCGGCTAAGTAAAATGAAACTAAGAGTTTTAATAACAAGAACAACTCTGTGCATTTCCAACACAGTACCCCATTGTGTTAATTTTTAAATTTTGTATGTACATACATATGTGTATTAAGATTAAGCTTATTTAGTAGAAAATAAAGTCCTTTTTTATTTGTTTCCAGTCTTCCACCAGTTCTATCTTACTAATGACCCTTTGAATTCTATTTTTCCCATTTTAGTGTCAGCTATAAACCATATAAGAAGCTTTCCTCCAAGACACGTGGAAAGGAACATTTTCTTAGCTTGCTGCTAGTAGGAGCAGAACACTGCTCTATCTATCTCGGTGGGTTGAACAGAATGAGGGTATTGGACATCTTCTGAACCCAACTTATCCATGGATGATGTGGCCTCCACTACTATAATCTCTGCAAACTAGGAAAAGTCATTGATCAATAATAAAATACATGTATTATGATTGAGTGAATCCATCACTGTGGACATACTGGAGAAAGCAATATCTAGGTTACAATTCACACTGAGCTAGAAATAAGCAATGTCAGACAACACATGAGAAATGTTTTATTGAAAGGTGACTGGATTGCTGAACAGAAACAGGGAAAATATCGGCAAAAAGAACTTCAGTTCCATTCAATAGGAACTTCAGCTATTGCACGATTCATTGAGTTCTGTCAATACAAGCAAGAGTTCTTTCCTAGAAATCATGGAGGAAAAAACGCTCTTAAAAAATCTTGTAATAGATCTAGATTTTCAGGCTATTATCAGATATAAAATACATAGTTTTTTTCTTGAAAATTTACATCAGAATTAAAAAGACTGAAAATATATAAGTAGAACGTAGGAAAATTAAACAACGAAAAGAAACTGTGAGATACAAAAAAATAACAAACATGGGAAGGAAGCCAAAGTATTATTGAAACTCTGTGTCATAAGGACTTTCCAAACATATCTCCTTTGTACATCTACAAGATTCATCAATGTAAATAACCCCTTTGTGTATATCAGAAAATTCATGCTAAAGAGTTTTAGGTAAAGTGTTTGCAGGCACACAAGTAAAATGCTGAACATTACTCAAACCAGACTTGTTTGTCTCCAAATTCTATACTTCACTAATGCAATGCATTGCTTCCTTGTGATATGGGAGAGTAGATATATACACATTAAACAGAATGAAATTATTACAGAAATACTTTAATTGATAATTTATAATATCAATAATTTTATAACATAGTGAAACCATTTTGGAGTTAAGAAGAAAACCAAAGAGGTCTGAAGATGTCAGAGAAGGCGTCTTCAAAAAAGTTGACCTTTTAAGGATGAATATAGAATTTGACTTTGTGAGGAGGTGTAAAGAAAATAAAATCCACCTTAGGAAGATAAAAGGAGTCATTTAATAAAATTTGTTAAGATCTAGGGGTATGAAGTGTTCAAGATAGAGAACGAAATATGACAACTCCAAACTATAACGGTTTTCTTTGACTAGGGTCAGAGAAAGGAAGAAGAAAAGAGAGTGCTAAGTAAAATATGATAAATTATTTTTGGAATTGCTGAGTCTATAATGATAGTGAATTATATTAGTTAAAAATCTCAGTAAAGGTAATACAATGAAACCAGTGAGAAAACAAGTCTTAGAGCAGAGATTTTTAATATACTTTAATATTTAGGTTGCAACTGAACTAAAGAATCTTACTGATGAAGAGAAGGACATAGGATAAGAGACAAGGTCTTGTTGAACATTCATAGTTACATAACACAGAAAAAAACATGCGAAACCTTTGAAGAGACTAAAAGCAGTGCAGAGTCACAAAAACCAAAACAGCAAAGGGCTCGGTTATGATCCATGGATGAATGATTTCTGCTCTCCACCACACTCTACGTCACACCATTATCATGAGCTCACTGGTGTTGGGTGTAGTTCTTCGCTCCCAAACTTTGGGTTTATCCATGTTGCTTGCTTCAGTCAACAGAATGAAGGAATAAGTGACAGTGTGTCAGCTTTACATACTTTACGTATTTCCACTTCACTTCTTATGTGTCTGCCATTTCCATGAGAAAACGATGTCATAGTTTGCTCCCTGAACATAGAAAAACAGTGACAGAAATGTAAAGAAGAGCCGTCCCTGGTGGTTCGTTCTTGTAGTTACACTAACACTGGGGTAGCTGACTCTGGGAAACACTTCAGAAGGAATATGGAGAAAATCCACCTGAATTTGAAAAGAAAGCAAGTGCTAGGGTGCTGGAGAATAAATCATGATGATGCTTCAGGAAAGTGGCGAATATAAAACATAGGTTTCAAGGAATGA
>RJWT010017335.1:0-19394 GCA_004365215.1 Cuniculus paca | reverse complement strand
TGCATGAGGCTTGGGGACCATCCAAACACAAACCATAGCAATCTGTCTATCCATCTAAATGTGTGAACCAGTACTGATCTTTCAAGGAGCACTAGTGCAAAGCCTGGCAATGTAGTACATCATGTATGGGTCTCTTGTCCTGAGTCAGGCACTTCTATACGTCTTTCTTCATTTTCTAAGGGGTTACATTGTATTTGCCTCATTTGTGTATTGCTCGGTGTGTGTGTGTGTGTCAAATCCCGGGATACCCCAAGCAAAGAATGAGCCTTCCTGTGCCTCAAGAACTCCCTCTAGCATTTTCTTGTCTCTCCCTGGAGTTCTTCAGTTGTCCTCAGGGAACATTTGCAAGGGGAGATCATTGAGAGTAGGACAGCACCTTCTCTAGATGTGGGCTCTTCTTCTAGGTCTCATGCAGAGTTAAACCCGTCACTAACCTTATCTTACTAAATAGATAGAATGGGTTTGCATATGGACTGTTACTTCCAGTCATGCAAGCCCTATTGTCTATGGAAATCTTACTTTACTCCCTGGTCTTTTTATTAGATTCCACCATGAAAGGTGTTTCAAACCTCCAACAGTGTCAAACATCAAATCATTTTAAGCCTATTTTGACCCAATACCTCTCTAACCTCATATCCTCTGTTTATGCCATCTGTACCCACTCAGAATCATGTCCCCTCCTTTTAACACACCATGCTGTTTCATGCCTGTCACTTCTGCATGTGACAACACACCACATTCCATGGCACTAAAGCTCACAACACTTTCCTAATGCAGCCCTTTGTGTGTATTTTGTCTTCTAATCTGCATTTGCTAGATTATGGTGTTGGTTCATCTGTTTCCATCCCCTGCCGTAAGCCACAAAGACCACTATCCTCTGATTACAATATTAATCTCATTATCTAGGTCAAGACCACATGAGGGTGATGTTCCTTATGTGTATTTCCTTACACATATCAACTCAAGTAGAATTCTCCTTGAGCTGTACGGATTTGCAAATCAATGAGACAACTGTCTGTCTCCCATATGCAGCACCCACCTTGCAATGATGAATGGGTAAAATCACTGCTATTAACACTCCTGTCCCAAGGGGAGTAGCAGAGGGCAACGAAAAATATAGAAAAGGTTCTGGTCTGTAGAAACATGTTAACCTAACGCAGCAAGTGTTGCAACTTCCTTGTTTAAGTTAGAAGTAACATTACTCAACTTCTGCTGTTTCACTTGTTGGAAATTAGTCACCAGGTGTAGCTCATACTTAAGAAGGGGATCATTCACAAGGGGACCAGATTTGAGGGGAGCATCTTATACACTATTCTCTTCTCACTTTCTTCCCCAGAACCTTTTGCTGTTCTGTGTAGGGATTCCATTACTGCACAGCTCTGTGCCATTACGTATTACCTTCTCAGCACTGCTCACTAGAGGCGGTACCCTTATTACCCACGAAGTGGGCTGCTAGGCGAAGCCCAACTGAAATCTCTGACAAACTAATGATCCTATCAGGTGTCAGTGACAGCTTCTGTGTGGCTGAACAAGGGTGGATAAGACTGAGTTGGTCACATGCAGAATGGAGAATTGATGTTTATTTTACAGGAATGTCATTAGGATGAGGCAGGATGACACATTTGAAAGAAGATAAGCCTACCCTCACCCTGAAGACAATCATAATTTTGTGATGATGCAGATATGTTTAAAATGTACACTGTTTAAGTGTAGTTGGAAGATAAGTTGATATATGTGGAATGCAGTATATAAGAACACATGCATTTCTTATTCAAAAAGCAAAACCCTTGAGTATTATGTGGCTATGAAAAGCATGCTTTTTTTCTTATCAAGCATGTATTTATATACATATTTTAAAGTAACTGCCCAATTAATGTCTTTTTCCTTCAACTGGTTATACATTATTATTACTCACAAGGTTAGAAGAAGTCTCAGAGATCATCTGGTTGAACTCATGCCTCTCAGGTGGTCAGTTCTTTATAAGGAGTGGAAACTGGCTACTTGTATAGCATAGTAGCAGGAGGTCATGGATTTCTCAGATTTATCTTTGCTTTTTTAAATGACTTCAGGTGCATTAATTTCCCTCAGCCCCAGTTTTCTTGTCTCTGACACAGGGCTCATAATACATATCCCAGAAACTCAGGAGATTGTTGAAAAGACTTTCTCCAGTCAACTCTTTTGTTTCCTTAGTCCTTCCTGGTAGTCTACGTAGTCCTTCAAGACAATTATCATGGTCTTATTTTCATAGTGCATCCTATTAAATGATTATTTTCAACTCTTTCTTTACTGGTGGTCTTCCTTGGATCTAGTAAAATTTTGGTTTGATTGTATCTCTCTATATTCTAAAAGCATTTTAAAATTTAGATGAGATAATGTAGGTCATACTCTTGAAGTAGCCTGTGTGCAATAAATGCTCCAATATACTTTGACTTAACTTTTCTATAATTCTTTCCACATTGCAATATCTTTAGGGGAAATTTTAGTAAGCTTCTGACTATTTTTTTTCTCATGTCCTCTGTCCATTTTTACATAAAGAAAGTTGTATTGTGCAGCCTTGTCTTTTTGTGTTTTTATTAGCCCATGTTTGCAGTACATAAAGATTATGTTCATCACGGGGAGTTGGCATGGGTACCTCACACATCTTAACTCACCCTCGTCTTGTAGTCCCCCACCCCTCCATGCTCTTTCAAACTCTTTTTCTGCTTTGAAAAAGCTCTGTTTCCATTTCTCCCTTCAATTTTTTTCATTCCCTTTCCTTCTGCTTCCTCCTCCCTCTCCACATTTTTCATTCTCCTTTGCATTTGAAAAAGATCTCCCTCCTGTTACCTTTCATTTTGCTCTTTACTGTTGCTTTTGATGGCTCTTATAAGAGAAACCATGAGATAGTTAAGCTTGTGTATCAGATTTATTTCATTTAATATTTACAATCTCAGAGTAATTTGAACTGAGTTTTGCTAGACTTTAAAATAATTTTGATTTAATATTTATTAAAAAATAATTTTATGCCTACTTTTATCTATCTACCATTTAAAATGCCCATGAAATTAAAGGAAAAATGTTTGCCTCACATACTTACAGTTATTTGATGTAGTATTTAGCCTAGAAAAATTTTTGTCAATTTTAGAAAATTTGTCTGGGGTTGCCTTTTACTAATGTGTGTAGACTCTGCTTACATAAGTGATTTACTCCAATGAAATATGACTTTAAATGTTATTCTACCATTGTCATTCTGTTTATAACCATATTTTTGTCCCAAAGATTGAAAATGTGTGTTGATTCTGATTGTAGCTTGAACTCGAGTCACTGTGTTCTTCAGATCCATCTATTAACGTATGAGGTCTTGGCTCATGCTGAGGTGGATCTGGTCACCTGTAATGATTCTATAAAAATGAGATCTGAAAACCATGGCTGCAGGATTCAGCATCTTTCTTTGGTTTGATATTATAATAGAAGAGTATCTTAGATACAATAAAGTCAGTCTTCTATACAAGATGAATGATCATTTACATATAACTTTTTCAGAGTTTATTTCTCTTTCCTAGAAAATATGTGGTTATCTGTACATTATACTACTGAGAATTCACTGAGTTTTCAAACAGAATTTTGACAAGAAGATGCAAAAGCATGATATTCTAGTAGCTGAGCTTTTGATTGTTTATTTGAAACTACCCTTGAAAACTACACTTGAAAAAGGTGGAGTTTCCTTGGGGGCTCAGGTGTGTCTCCATCAGGTGAATACAAGGGAAGACTGTCTTATTTCATGGTGCAGGAAGAGACTGCTTATTCTATCAAATATCTTAGAATACTGGCATCACCGTCAGATTATCATTGCTGAAATAGCAATAGGACATGAATTCTTTCATTCATTAGCGATATTATGAATACTGACTGTTTGCCAGTTTACACTACTTGTCTTAGTTACTTTTCTCTCATTGCTGAGACAAAATACCCAGACCCACAAGTTAAGGGAGGAAAGGTTTGTTTAGCTCACAGTTTTTAGAGGTTTCAGTCCATTATTGGCTGGCTCCAAGGCAAGGTGACACATGGCACAGGGGCAACAGTTCATGGTGGTGGAAGACAGCAAAAGCAATAAGGGAGGGAAGAAAAGACTCTGTGTCCCTTACATTATATGCAGACTCCCTTCCCTAGGGACAGTGTAGCACTCACACCCTTATTCCTAGCCAGAACTATGCTGAACCAATCAGTGTACTGTGTACTCATCACACAGCCTTAAGCACATACTCTAGATTTAGTCTTCTCTGGGAAGGAGCTGTGAGGCTTTGAGGGGACATCTAGACACAAACCATAATATTCTAACCTTTCCCCCACCTCAAAGATGCATGCACATCCCTTTATTCAAAAGGCACTTAGTCCATCTCCAAGAGTTGCAAAATTCCTAACAGTTTCAGCACTGCTGAAAAGTTGAAGTCCCAATTATCCTCTGAGATTTAAGGCAAACTCTTAGCTGGGAGTACTGTACAAATGAAAAGTTAAGCACTTCCAATGCTCATTGGCACATGATAGGCTTTTCTATTCTAAAGTTACCAAGAGGGGAATACAAAGGAATGGGTCCAAAGCAAGCCCAAATCTGACAGGGCAGACACTAAGTCCTGTAGTACCATGTAGAGCATCTGAGGCAATCTGTGGCAAGACATGAACTCCGAAGGACTTGGGCAGCTCTGTGCCTACAGCACTTCTGGTGGTTGTAGCTCCCTTATGTTCCCTCTTGGATCCACTCTTCTCCCTCCTTGCTGGTTTCCTCAGATGATCCACATTCCTGGCTTCTCTAAACTTCTGCAGTCTCCACTGCACCTTTGGCTTCACACTCACAGTTTCACACAGTGTCCTCTTGGGGACACATTACCTGGCCTTCTAGGCCATTTTCTGAAATCTGGGTGGAAGCCTTCCTGACCCCATCACTCTTCCATTCTGCATGCACCTAAAACCAGCACCATGTGAATGATGCCAAGGTCTGCCGCCAGCTGGAGCAGTAACCAGTCTTCCTTCTGTCTCTTGGCTGTAAGTGTCAAGTACCTGGATTGCTGAGCACTCTGAATCTTATTCTGAGGAATGTTCTGTAAGCAACTGTCATTCTGGATTTGTTGCTTTGGGGGCTTTCTTCTCAAAGAAAAGTGGTTCACTTTTGCAATTTTGAGACTGCAAAGGGTGGAGTTATGCTACTTCTTGTGATGCCCTCAGGCCATTTTTTTCTATTCTCCTATTCCTTCTCAGCAATCAAGATCTCCTTTGCAATATCTTTCCAGTCTACAGCTTTACTGGAGCTTCCTTTCTGGATAAACTCAAAATGTTTTAAATCATTCTGCTGGACTCTGTGCTCTTGATTCTCAACATAAGTCTGCCTAAAGGCCCCTATCAGTAGCCATGCCACAGCTGCAACATTCAACTTCCTTGAAATTTCTTTAGCCAGGTTAATTAGTCTACTGCCCTTAATCTCAGCCTCAGGCAAAGTCTCTGGACATGAGCAAAATGTAGACAAACTTTCTGCTAAGCTGTGACACACATCATCTGGAGTATAGTAGCCAATGCAGTCCTTCCAAGGAGAAACCTCCCAAGCAGGCCACCTGCCCTAGGGAAGGTGTAACACTCACACCCTTAATCCAAGCATCATATACTCCAGATGCAGCCATCTCTGAAAAATCCCTATGACTGCATGAGGCTTTGAGTGAACATCTAAACACAAACCAGGACACTACTACTTAAGTTTGTAAAACTTCTGTCTATGTAAAAGTGAGGCTGAAGTGATTAACATGAAATATAAATTGGTCTTCAAAAAAACCTTTAAGTCTAAAATGTCATAAGCCAGTTGCAATAGACTCAAGGTCATATTCAAGCTTTGAAGAATTAAAGAATTACAGGGCATCTTTGGGGAAAATTTTACTGAGTTCACTGGAAAATGAATCTGACTTTAAACTTTGAAAGTAGTTAAAATACGTTTCAGTTTGAGATTCTGTCACAGAGAGGTGCTAACGCATGTGAATAAATATTTAATTGAAAATGCCATGAAAGTTTTTCTGTCCCACTTTTGTGCATCAAAGATATTATTCTTCAAATAAAAGTGATTTTGTTTCCTTATTTTCAACATTATTTTATGGAAGGGTAGTTTTTTGTTCTTGTTTTGGTTTTTTGTTTTGTTTTTTGTTCCTACCTGTCTTTTTGCCTCCTTTTCATTTGCTCTAAATTTTATTTGTTCATTTATCTGTTTTAAAGAAGTTCCTTTTCTTTCTTTTCTTGGAGCTCCTATCTCACCAATAATGCCCTTCCTGTATACATTTGCCCTTACTCATGCCTGGAAGGTAGATATATTTTTGGTAATTTTAAATCTTTCTTTTTAAAGTTCAAATTGGATGCATAATTTTTGAAGCTCTTTCAACTAAATAAACTGTTGATGCTGTTTTTTATCTTCCCAACTGAATTACTGAACTGAAATTATAATGCCACCAACACACTGAGGGCTGTGAGGGTTAGTGTTGCTAGTGTCGTCCATGTGTTCAGAACATTTCCATAAGTAGTTGCAGGATCCTACTGTAGCATGAGTGAAGGAGAACTTTGAGACTGTGAGTCTCTAATCCAGACTTTTGTACTTACTGTAAACTGAGGCCAAGCCAGCACAAAGAGACAAAACCAAGAGTCAATAGCAGGCATTTATAGATGCAGTTTATAATTTCACTCTTGGTGCTTTTGTTTTTTAAATGGCGTCCAACTCAGAGCCTGCAAGCTTTTAATCCCATGTTATTTACATCTAGACAGCAAGGGAGATAGAAGTGTTAGTTTTCTGTTACTATAGCAAATATCTGGGAAAATCAAATTTAAAAGGAAAGTAGTTTATTCTGGCCCACAGTTTTAGAGATCTCAGTCTGTGATCATTTGCCTATTTGAGGAGTCGCCAAATCATGACCAGAGAAGGTAGCATAGGTACTTCACAATCAGGAAGCAGAAGCAAGAAAGAAGTAACAAGGTTCCCACTGACCCTTTAAGGCCACACCCACAAGGACCTAAAATCCTCCTGCTAAGCCCCACCTCTTAAAGGTCCAACCCTCCTAGTAATCCTACCCTGGGGACCAACCTTTATCACATGGACTTCTGGGGGATACTAAAGATCTAAACTGCAGCAATTCCTTCTTCTGTGATTATCCCATGCAACTAGCCTTGATGTTTAATAGCAGCCTTATAAAATTATTCTAATTAATTAAGATGCTGTAGCATAGAAAATATCTCATGCACTCATTATTTTGGTCTAGCTGAGGCTGTAGAACAGTAAGAATGATTAGGTCCTACTCCTATGTGCTCTTACTCACTGCTACTAGCATAAAG
Organism: Cuniculus paca; assembly: GCA_004365215.1. Classification (NCBI taxonomy): domain Eukaryota; kingdom Metazoa; phylum Chordata; class Mammalia; order Rodentia; family Cuniculidae; genus Cuniculus; species Cuniculus paca. The sequence goes on along the minus strand of RJWT010017335.1, from coordinate 12,062 downwards.
ATCTGCAGACTCTGGCTTCTGTGCTATAATCATCTGTGTGTCCCTCATGCCTCACTCAGAGAAGAAGGTGATAGGAGTTTCTCATTGAATGTGGCTGGAAGACTGGAGTTCCAGAAGTAACTTTTAATGCCTCCACCTACCCATGTGCAATATCTTGTTACACCAAATGTGTTGTTTACTCTTACCTAGAGGACATTTAGAATTGCTTCATATTAAAAAGCTAAACTAAACAAAAAATGTTCAGAGACTTTGCAGCAAATTAGAGAAAACTTGGCTCAGAATGAAGTATTCCAATCCCTGCTGTATAGAGCAAATTGTAAGAATCAGCATTCATAATTGTGCTTCAACTAAGGGGTTTGTTTCACAATTTGCTTTAAGGTAATTAGAAAAATGTGCATGAAAGCATGACATGTATAAATCACAGGTATATTCATCTGAATGTGTTTGTGCTGTCTATATTTATGGCTCATTTTGTAATGCCAAATGTGCTGTACTGAAACAGACAATTAAAGGAAGGTAAAGGGACTACTATTTTCACAGCCACTGCAAGGTGGTAGGCAGGATGCCAGACACTCCAAAAACTCTATCTCCATTCATCTTCTCTAATGTGAACGACACCACCACTTCACAAATGAGGAAACTGAACGGAGTAATAAAATGAGCATGGGCATATCAATGCACATATTATTCTTTGTTGAACATCTGCAGCTCTAATCAAAATAATTACAATTAGTATTTAAATAATTTGTGGTAGACACAGAAGTTGAGCTCAGTTCTCTGGCCAGTACTCCAGTTGTTTTGCAGAGACAATTTGCATTCTTGATTTATTTTGAAAGGAACACATTTTATATATATTTAAATTAGACTTCAATGTTTAATTATTAATTTATAAATTTTTAAGATAGGGACATGTTATGAAATCATTGTCCATCACATCAAGGCCATTTACAAGCACTTTTTTCACACTTTTATTTTCCTTGGCAAAATGGAGCAGATGAGTAGCAATTGTGGAAAAACAAAGATAACTTCGGTAAAATTGAATACGGAGAAAAATACAATATTATACTTTAAAACAGCATTTTATAGTGGTCTCCTATTGATCAGAAGATATTAAGTGTTTTATATATGTGTAAATATATGGAGTTAAAATACATTATCACACATTTACATAGCAAAATTCTCTTGTCAGATATGTTGAGGAAGTCCTAGGGTAAATCAAAGTAGATATTTGTTTTTAAATTATATAAATTCTTATCACCATAGATGGGAAAATATACTTTTTGAAACACCAAAGGGGAGATGGAGTCCTCAAATACTTTTGATTACAAAGGTCAGTTTTATAAAGAAAACCTACTACCTCTTAAAGGAGTCAGTGTGATACATTTTGGGAAATGTTCATTCATTCACCTATGTTACAAAAAGTTGTACCAATCATGTATTGGTGTTTATGGTGCAAAATAATTAAAACAGGAAGATCTCTGTCCTTTGGAACTGATATTCTAGTAAATGAGACAGAATATAAAGAAGACAAGTAAAACATCTGTGATTGACTTCAATGAGGCCTAAAAAGATATTTAAGTGGAAAAAAATAAAATGACAGTGTGAGGACCTGGGGTAAATTGTTTAAATAAGCCAAGGAAGGCTTCTCTTTGAAAGCCGTATCTGATTAAAGATTGAAATGAAGGAATGAGGTCTGGGGCTATGGGGAAGAAAAGTTTTCCAGGGAGAAGGAAGTCCAGATTCCAGAGCAATAGATCCTGGTTATTAGAAAACCTGAGCTGGGGGAAGCATTGCACAATAAGTTCCAGGGAGCCAGATCAGGTAGGCTCTGGGGAAGTGACTGCAAGGAATTTGGTGACCAGTGATTCAGGAGACTGGGTGGTTTTGAGCCCCGAAATAACAAGTCTTGGAGAAAAGAGGAGTGGTCAAAAAGCAATTCTGTTAGAATCATTTTGGCTTAGGTCATATACTCTAGTAACTGAAGAGAAAGATACCCAATGCACTATTGTTATTCTCTTACTATTTTCTTCTGAAATTCTTATTTTTCATGTGTGTGAAATAAAAAGGTAAAAAATAAGTTGTTTTTGTTTGGCATTTGTTTTTGAGGGAGAGCCAAAAGGACAGGAAGGAGGCTATTGCGAGGACTCGGAGGAGGCAGGGTCATTCCCTAAACAAAGATGGCAGCACTGGCTTAAGTGAGCTATGGTCAGCTTCTGGATCAATATTAAAGGGGAAGTCTATTGGATTTATTGAAAGATCAGATATTGGGTATAGGAGAGAGAGAACAATCAAGGTAACTCCAGGACCCTATGCTCGGTCACTAGAAGGATGGTTTCCACTGACCGGAATGAGTAGGACCTGGACAGAAGATTTCACAAAGGATGACTGAACGATAGGACTTCATTTTTAGACAGTAATTTTAAGATTCTTTTTCGGCATTCATGTACAGGGATTAACTTGGCAGATAGAATAGTAAAGTAGGCAAATCGTTTACACAGAAAGAGCAGTTGGGAATTCCAGAGCTAGAAAGGTCTAGATACATAGGACCAATTCTAATTTACAGAATTTTCAACATGGAATAAAATTCTAAAAGCTCGCATAGTGTTGTTCTCTTGGTTACTTTTCTCTCGTTGCTGAGACGACAAAAAAAAAAAAAAAACTCAACACCCAAAATTAGGGAAGGAAAGGTTTATTTCTTACAGCTCTTGGAGATTTCGATCCATACCTACCTGGTTCCAAGGCAGGGTGACGCGGCTGAGGGGCAGGCTGGCTGCAAGCTGCAAGAGCAAACAAGGCAAAAGAGAGAAAAGCATGCCTCCTTCCCGACCTTACATTGTATGCTGGCTCTGTCCCTGGGTGGGTGCAGCATTCACATCTCCAATCCCAGCACTAGACAACAAACCAATCGCAAATGCTAGATTCAGCTGCCTCCATGACTACATGAGGCTTGGGGGTCCACCTAGACACAAACATAACATCGTCATGCATCTAGCAGAAATAAACAAATACCAAAATACCAAAAATAATAATAGCTAGGCCAGGGAAGCAAAGATACTGAGCCTCATCCTTCTACAGTTTTCATTCCATTGCCTGGCATGGGTTTGCAAGAGGAGCCATCTGGAAAACAGCAGTGGCCTTTTCAGGGTGCTCAGTGATGGTTCAGCACCCCGAAGGCATCTGAGGAGTGGTCCTCAGGGTCCTGCTGAGGAGCAGCACTCTGCCCTCGAAGTCGGTTAACGCAGTCTTTGGGGAGGTGTTGCTGCTATATAGATCTGTTTTGAAAGAGATCGCTAGTGACATCGCCCTGCCAGGCTGAAGGACTGCTGTTCCGAGTCTGATGACAGTCAGCCTGCAAAGCTAATACTTAAGTGAATTTAATAGGCTCTCTTCTCATGCTACTTGGGTTGTCATGGAAACCTTGTTAGAAAATATAGGGAATCTAGATGATTTCCCTCCTAGGCAATGTGTATGTTTTTTCCAGACAATTTCAGTGACTTTCTGTGTAGGAAAATGCAAGTTTTTTAAAAATATGCAGACTTATAGAACACGTACAAAGTAGATAAAACATAAATGTGCAGCGTGAATATTTGTTATAAAGTAGAAGTCTGTGTAATTAGCCATGCAAGGGCAAGAACAATGCTGACTTTCTACAAGCCATGTAGCACTTCTTAATCACACAGAATTTTCATTGCCTTCAAAACAAAAAAGCAAATCAAAAACAACCAATATTCTAGTATGAAGTTCATTTTCTTGCTTGCATTTTTGTCACCTGAACACTGCATTTTAAATTAGCCTTTTTATTGTCTACTACATGTGTATATATGAATATATATATATTCATTATTTGAATATACTGTAATTTATTCTATCTTCAATGGACATGTGGGTGTTTCTAGTTTTTGATATGAGATAACTGTGCCTAGAACACCGTAGCATAAATGTGTACTCATTTCTATTTAGCATTGCTGCATCATAAGACATGCTTATCTTCAAACTTAGTGTACAGTGAAAAACCTTTTTTCACTGTAGTGGTTTTCGTTTGTCATTTGTTTTTCCTAAGAGGTTGAACCAGTTTACATTCCAACCAAATTGTCTAAGAACTTCTGCTCTTCCTTCTACTCCTCCATAGTCTTGAACAGTACAGTTTCTACTATTAATATTTTGCTCTTCTACTTTATAAGTGGTGCTATCTTGTCTTTCCCACATAAGAGTGTGAGTACATTTGCCTGTTTATTTGACATGTGGAAAACCAGTTTGTGAAGTAACTGTTAGGTTTTTTATCTATTTTATAGTGGGTTTTATGTTGTTATTGATTTCTTAGCTAAATCTTTGTATTACATATATCTTATAGCTTACATGTATAATTGTGGTAGAATGAGTAAACCAACTTTATAATTCTTTTATAAGTTTTTTGCTTATTCTTGGTTGTTTGAATTTTCATAGTAATCTCAGAATCAACTATTTTTAAAAAGAAAAATGAACTTGTTTTGATTTTCATTGAAATTACCTAAATTATACAAATGAGTTGGAAAAGTATCCCTGATTCTTGCAGGTTAAATTGTCTAATTCATGGTCCTGCCACAGCCTTTCATTTGTGGAGACTTACTTTCTGTTAGTAATATTTTATAGATTTCTGCCTAAAGGTGCTGTGCATCTTTGTTAGATTTATCTTTGACATTTTGTTCTTTGATCCTGCTGTAGATATCAATTTTTAATTTTCATGTTCTGCTTGGTATTACTATGGTGAAACTCAATTGATTTTTCTATATTGAGTTTGTATCTAGCAACCTTACTACACACTTATACCACATTTTTGTAGATATATTTGGAGTATCTATAAATTCATATTATCTGAATTTTTCAAGACTTTTTTCCTAAAATTATTTTTTCTTAATATCTTTCTGCACTGGCTGCATTTTATTGTATAAAATTCATTAAAAGTAATCATAGGTTTAGTTTTCTTATTGCCAATCTCAGAGAAGAAATTTTTATTAATTATGGCCTTTGCTCCAGGTTATATAGCTATCTTCTAACACAATAAGGAAATTATCTTCTAGTTCTAGCTTTCAAAAAAATGAAGCTACAAGTGTATATAAAATTTTACCAAAAACTATTTTTCTAAATCTATTGATGTCATCATATAAACTATCATTTGATTTGTTAATATAATGAGTTAAATTGGTTGATTTTTGTGAGACCAGATTTTTATTCCTGGGATAAACTCAAATTTTATTGTGATCTATTATCTCTTTTGAATATTGATAGATACATTCATTCTATTTTTAAGGATTTCTTATCCATATGTATAATTATATTTTGGGTCTCAATTTACTTTAAAGAAATTAAGAGATATGTATTAATTGTAGACATTTTCATTCTAAAAAACCCTTTCATCACAGCTCAAATCTGGCAAGTAATAATTTTTTGTTGAAAAGAGAAAACAGTAGAAAAAAGGAAAAGAGATTCAAGTAGCAAACAAATGAAAATATGTTAAAATAAAATATGAGTAGTCATAATGCATTTACACACATGCACACAAAGCAAATAACCAGAATAATGTTTATGTAGTATTATTAAAATTAAAAGAGATAAACTTTGAGGAAGATTTCCTAAAGATAAGGTCTCACTAGTTAATAATATGTTCACTTTTCAAATAGAATCTAAATGGTATATGTATTTCCTAACATAAACTCAAACTCAAATTATGTAAAGATAAAAATGTGTGTATATGCCTGTCTTAGTTACTTTTCTCATTGCTGAGACAAGATACCTGACACCCAAATTTAAAGCAGGAAAGGTTTATTTAGCTCACTGTTTGGATAGGTTCAGTCCATGGTAGGTTCCAAGGCAGGGTGGCATGGCAGAGGGGCAACAATTAGTGGCAGGCAAAAGGCAGCAAACAGCTAAACAGTGAAGCAGCAAGTGACAAACAACAGTAATAGCAGCCTTCTTTCTGCCTTTTGTATTTTTTGAATTTTGGAATATTTTCTCAATTCACCATCCTCAAGTGGCTTTGGAGATGTGTTTTGTGGAAAAGTACCAAGGATATGTAATTTCAATGTACTCAATTTACTGACAGGTAGGATGGGGCAGTCTTAATCCTGCATCACACCCTGAATCAGCCCCAGCATCAGACACTCTAATCCAGACACCTACGGAAGCTCCACCTATGACTGCATAGTGCTTTGGGGGACATCTAGACCCAGCCATAACAATGCAAATACATATATATATATATATATATATATATATATATATATATATTTGATAGATTACAAAAGAAATTTAAGTATCAGTACAATAATGTTGTTTTAGCACACATCTGATAGTAATTGTTAGATTGAAGGAACAAAAAATCCTAAACTATATGTATGAAATAAAACATGTAAATTACATGCTTGACTTCACAACATACTCAATATTATCCTCAACATTCTAGAAACATCAAATTTATAAAAATGATCTCCTTTTAACCCATAGATAATCTTGATAAATTTCAAAAAGTTAATATTATGCTTAAAATACTTTCTAACCACAATCCAATAAAGTTAAAAGTTAATGTCAAAATGTAAATGAGCTATATCCTTTGTAATTGAGGACTTTAATGCTTTTATAATTAATTCTTAGACCAAGATTAAGTTAGGAAATATTTAAAATGAAGAATATTAAAAACACTTTCTATCAAATGTGTAAGATGAAGCTATTGCCATGTTTAGATATAAATTTATTGACGTTAGAAAAAACAGAAACTTCTTTGTAAAGGAGCCATTGTACCACAAAATTTAGGTGAAAATAATGACAATAATCATAAGAAAATCATTAGTAAGGTATAAAAGAAACAAGTGAAGTAGAAATTATTATAAAAAACAGAACTGAAAGAACCAAATGTTGATTATTAAAATTTTTATCATAAAGGAAAAACAAAAACAAAACAAAACAAAAACTATCCTCAGGTAGCTTTGGAAATGTGTTCCATAAAAAGTACCAGGCATACATAATCTCAATTTTCTCAACTTGTTTCATAGAATTGAAAAGAGAAAATAGTCCAAAATTAATTTTAAGAGATGAGGTATAACTAGACAGCCAAATTCTTACAAAATTGCCTGGAGGGAAAGAGCAAATCCAACCCAATAAAAGACAAAATCATGGTAACACTTAGCCAATTCTGTTTGTTCCTGGAATTTAAGTTTTTAATACCAGCAAATGTGCTAGAACAATTCACCATATTAAAATGACAGGGAAGGGAAAGAATCATTGTGATAGTAGTTTGAAAATTCAGTAAGTCTTGTATCTATTGGTGATTTTAAAAAGATCTTTTCATACTAAGAATGAAAGGAAATTTCTTATTTTCACAGATTGCATTTAAAAATCCCATAATACTTATTAAATACAATAAAAAATTGAAAGATGTGTTTAGCATGAGTAGCAAGACACAGTGCCACGGTTTCCATGCCTTTCAGTAATATATTGGAAATTATTAAGAGCATATGGTAGTAAGAAAAGAAAAATAAAAAAGATAGAAACTTCTCATTACTTGATGATGATAATTTTACCAAAAATACAAAACATTTAGCAACATGGTTTGATAAGAACATCAACATGAAAAAAGAAACTAATTTTTATATAATTTTCAAAAAATGATGTTTGCTCTAGAAGCAAAAAATATGCAATACAAATATGTTCAACAACAAAAGAAAAACAACAGATATGAAGTAAAGTTACAATTTTATATTCAAAAATGGTAGAGAAGAAATATATGTGCAATACCATGTTCTTAGTAACACTATTTTAAAGATTAATTCTTGATTAATTCTTATAGCTTAAAATAACTGCAATTTTCGTTTTGTTTTGAGAGGTGAAATGACAAGACCACCCAAAATAGCCATGGCGACCTAAAGAAGCACAAGTTAGGACACTAACAATTCCAGAGGGATTAAGCCCTAGAAATCAGATCAGCAAGATAGCAGTGCAACATAGACCCCGTAAGTCAATGGTGCATAAGGAATAACACAGCTCAGATCCTGAACCCTGAGAGAGAAGCAGTTACAGATCCACTGGCAAAGGATGGGCTATAAAACAAGTGATTATAATGTAGCTGGATATTTTCTAAAATTATTTAAATTGGTTATGTGTCTCTTATGGTATACCCTAAAAAGTTCATATTTGCATTAATACGTAAACAGTATAGAAATTCTATCCATTTAGTGAGAACTTAATAAAATTACTGCGATAGAATGAAGAACTTCTTAATGTCAAAAGACAATATAAAGGATTGAAGATATAAATCACCAGCTGAGATGTTGTCAACACACATAATAAATATAATTAGCATTACATACAAAAACGGCAGAAAACCCAATAGAAAAATGAGGGTTCCTGTGAAAATACAAGTAGCTTGCAAGCATATTAAAAGATCCTCAGCATTTCTTATGTAGAAATTACAAAGGAAAGTCAGGATAAGATGTTTCGCAATCTATAGGAACAGTAGTAGAGAGCACACTGCAGTGCTTGAGGTCTTTCTGCGCGCTGGAGTAGGAGGCAAACGTGGACAGCCCGGGGTCAGCTGACGTGGAGCAGGAGCGCAGCACCGCTGTCCCTGTGACCCGCTGCTCCGCACACCCCACCGTGGACCTGCGCTTCCTTCTGGGCGGTGATGCAGATGGAGCTCGTGGCGTCATTGTGGGCGGAGCCAAAAAACAACCCGAGGGCATCAGTGAGTGAACTTTGATATAGCCAATCATCCCGCAAGACACTGGATACCAACCCGAGTAAAGGGTTCTAGAACATGAATCATCGTGGATAAACGTCGAAGAAACCTTAGAAATGAAACAGGTAACTCACTGAGAAACCTAAGCGCTATTACTCCCAAAAGATATATCGATTATCTCTTTGGGGAAGGAAAGGCGTCTGATCAGCAGGCGCTGGCAACAGGGGACCACCTGGTTCAACAGAGGACACCCGTGTTGTCTCCTTGAAAGGACGTACGCCAGTGGTTCCCTTCCTGTGTTGTTACCTTTATCCTTGCCAATTAAATACTTGACACATACTTTATTTTAAAAAGCAAAACAGAAAAAAGGATAGAAACGATACAGAATTTTAAAAAATAGTAGGAAATTAACACTAGTTAATACATTGCATGTTGTTATCTGAGAAGTAGCTGTTCAGGTTACAAGATCTAGGCATAAAAATGATCAAGCAATCAATGAGGACACATTTTGTAGTCAGAAAACAGTTTCAAGAAAAGAATAAACATTTTTAAAATGTAGCAGAACTGCTGTATAAATGGTTACGCAAATCCTTCTAGATCAATGGGTGGTGGGGAGCAGTAAGAAAAACCCAAGCAGCTCTTCCGCCACATGAAGCCATCTGTGGAAATGCCTCGGGCTGCTGCGTGCCCCGCACGGCCCGGGTGGCTGTCAGGTTGAGATGCAGTTAAGTGCCCCGTGGAGCTTTCCCCCTCTGCTTCACCAGGAGCCCGCCAACTGCCCACCCCCCTCACCTCTGCCTCTCGGTTTGGACCTTTCTTGTTGAGACTCGGTTAATTCGTCAGAGTACCTGAGGGAGGCTCCGAGAAGCCCTTCCGAGATGGGCCCCGCCAGCCAGCTGCCTTGCAGGTCGCGGTTCCTGTGAGACACTGTCACGAAAGCGTGGAGGCTGGTCCGCTGGACTCGAGCTCCTCAGGGCAGGAGCCTGAGTCCCAGACCCACACCGCCTAGCTTCTCCCCGCACCTCGCCGGCATCCTACGGATGTTGTCAAGTGAGTCAGGGGGTGAGGAGAGACACTGATTTCCTTTGTTCCTGAGACACTTCATCATGGGGATGACATAAATATGAAAAGTTAAACAAGAGATTTTAATAATGGTTAAGACAGTCTGAGACAAAATATGAAAGGCAAATTAGCACTGTAAAATTTTATTTTGCGAGTGAACACCGCATAATTAGAGCCCTGTGGTTTTTTAGAAAAGGTGAATGATAGCCAAAGTTTGAACTCCAACTCTATTAGTTACTGGCTGTATGAACTTCATTTCCTTGTCTGAAAAAGAGAAATAATGACTCTGCTGTACTGCGAGGTTGTCAGGAGGATCAAATGACATGTTGCTGGTTAAGAATTCACCAGAATACCGACAGCATGGAAATGCTCCTTGCCGTGTATTACCTTTTAAGCTTTTGTGTTAGTAGAAGGCTGCGAAGGTCTGGAGTTTGATGTCTGAGAAATGGGGTGATAAGGATGAGAAGTGACTTGAGGGCTTGCAGGAAGAGGCAAGGAAGAAATGGGGGTGCTGTTTATCGTACCTTTCAGCATGCAATTGGCTGACCTGGCAACTTGCTCAGGTCTTTGCCTTTAATGCTACAGTTCCCAGTGAGGTCCTGAGGGACCCACTTTACAGACAGGAAAAATGAGTCCCAGGGAAAGCCAAGCACATGCTTAAGCTACATGGGTAGCAGGACGTTCCCAGTCTGCTCTGTTTCAAGCTACTGAGCTGCTTCAAGGCATGGGGCTCTCCCAGAGTCTCCCACAGAGGAGGAGGGGATGAGCGGTGAATCGACTTGTAGATGTGCCTGTTTCCCATGAAATTCCAGTTTGTAGCCATCAGACAGCTAACAGCTGATTCTAAGAGAGGAATGAAGCTTGGGGGGGGGCAAAGCATGTGAACGCTGATGAACTTAAAATATGTAACTGAAAACAGCTGCTTTTTTTTGTTGTTTGTTTTGTCTTAAGACAGGGTCTCACTATGCAGTTCAGGCTGGCCTTGAGCTCACTTGGTAGCCCCAGCTGTCTTGAATTTGCAGTGGTCCTCCTGACTCAGCCTTCTGAGTGCTGGGATTACAGGGGTGTGCCACCACACCAGGCTTTAAAACAGCTGGTTTTTTTACAAAAATTAAACTTAGTACTCTGAATGCAGCTTTCAGTCTACAAAACAGCCTCAAACTAGATTTTACGTCATGTGTTTCAACCAAAAGTATGAACAGTAATAGGTATGGATAGGTGTTTCTTCTGAATGTGTTACATTCATTGAATTTGAGAAATCTTCTCCATTGGGGGCTACACAGAAGCCCCCAAAAGAGGCACATAAAAGTGCACTTAGGAGAAACACGGAGTCTTTGCAGTTCTTGGCCCCCAGGGCCACCTGATCAGCAAGAGCCACTCATCAGCTGAACCACCGGGTTCTTCGCTTCCTGCCATCTGCTCAAAGGAAGGTGACATTTGCATTAGTAAATGGTGTCAGCAAAAAGGCGAAGGTTACCAGCGGTTTACCATCACAATAGGGTGTTTGCAGTTCTGAACGAAAAATGTGATTTACATGTAGCCAAGCAGAGCTGTGAAAATGTGGGTGAAAGTGGAGTTGTGCAGGTTCTTTCTGGAAGATGAAGCATTTGGAAGCTGGGCGTATATGCTTCAGAATTTTATATCAGGCTTGTGTTAAATGGCTTTCGAGGAACAAAGAGATGTTCTTAAGCTGCACTCTAATGCCTGAGAAGAATAACTTTTGATGCAAGCCTAGCTGCTAAGTTTCCTAAGGTGGCTAAATGTCCTGGTGAAAGCAAAACGTGTACTGCTCCATCACTGTATCCCTAAGAGGACACAAAAGTGTCCCGCGAAACACAAGCCGTGATTGAAATGTACAATGAATACTTCAATTTGAAAATTCATCATTACAGTCTGACTGTCATTAATCCTCCTCAAGTACTCTTCCTTCTCACTTGGAATATGCTTACATGGTCACTCTGGCCGCTTTCTGGGTCAGTTCTGGAAGGATGTATGTAAATGTGTTGATGGGTTCTCTACAAGACCATAGTTTCTAAAACTCAAAGTCATGAAGACATCCAGTGCCCTGCACATGAGGGCTTAAAAGTTCTTTTTCAGTTGCTTGCCCTGCATGAGTGGGCTTCTCGTCCCTCCTCCCTGGCCCTCTCCCTGCTTCTCACTGAAAGACAACAGAATCCAAAGGAGTGTAGACAACTCATGTTATGACTCAGATAAAATGTTGGAAATAACAGCCATGCAAAGCAAGACATCCTTCTCTACTGACCAAAGGGCAGGGACTTCAGAGGGACCCAAT
>RJWT010017334.1:0-19388 GCA_004365215.1 Cuniculus paca | reverse complement strand
ACAAAGCTGTTCTCCAGAGACCTGTTTCATCCAGCTATGCCTATCTCTAACAGCCTAGTCTACTATGAACTCATAAATGGATGAAGCCACTGATGAAGTTAGTACTCTCAGAATCTTCCAGTCATCTTCCAAAGAGCCCACCCACAACTGGAAGGATTTTGAAAATTTTTTCAAGTCAAATGAAATGATGTAGCCAGAGTTTAAACCCATCAATAGGGCGGCAGAGTTCCTGTCTTCCTTTAGAAATTCATTAATGTGTTTCCAACTGCATCTAGGTGAATATAATAAATGTGATAGAAAATAATGAGAGCTATATACATTTTATTCTAGACTATTGTTTCCTGTTACTGAATTAAGATAAATGGCATATTTGTCACAAAGTGACATTTTATTTTGTATGCACCCCAGAAATGGGAGCTACCAACATAGTGACTTAGCAGCTCTAGTCTGAGACATGTTCTTTTAGTCTAGAGATTCAAATCATATAATTTCATCAATCCTTGACAAAATTAAAACTTTGCTGTCAGTTTCTTTGTTATAGTGGTCTGTGAGTCTTACAGCACAAGTAACGTTTCCTCCCCCATTTTCACATCCTTTGTTGTAAAAGGAAACAGTACAATAAAACAATTATCAGCTTATAGTCATGTTTGGGTACCCTTGAAGTTGTAGTACTCCAAATTTGTTGACAGGTAAATCATTTTCAAAATGCACTAATTTCATACTGATGAAGCATCAGTGTGTTGCTGTAAATCAGTGATCCTGAAAATATTCTATAACTTTACCAAAATATACTTTGGAAAAATTAATAAAGGAAGGTGCTATCTACAAGGAACCATTTTGGCTTCAATACAAATAAATTATGTGAAATAGAATTAAATTCCTTTCTATAGTTATTAATTGCAAAAGCTATCTTCCTTAAGTGCTTTTGCAAACTCTCTTCCTAAGAGCTTTTGCAAGATACCATTTCCGTATTATAAAGTCTACCGTTCTAGTAGGTATATACTGTACAATGGTTTTTACTGTATTCAAAAACTTTTCATATTGTTTTATTCGTCTCTCTTTGTTCATTCAAGAGTATCTAGGCAGGCCAGTAATGTGTATGTTGGTAGCATTCTATCAGGATTTGCTTAATAAGCTGCTTGATGAGTACAAAGATGTAGGAGAAAGGGCTAGATAACACTACCCCTATTCAAATGAAACAGCTTGTAAAATCAGAGGAATAAGTAAGTGTTCAGATTCAGTCTCCAGAAGAATGCAAATAATTGACCCAATTTGTTGACAGTGTTTGTTGTAACGTGGACACCTATAAAATCAACGTAGGCTTGTTATTATCGGATAAATTGTCCAGCATGACAGTTATCCCTCCTCTGCCTGTCCTTAATTTAGGTCTAGTTTAAATTCATTGCAAAATGAATTAACACTTAGAGTATTTATTTAAAATTATATTATTGCTTGAGACAAAGCAGTATCATAATATATAATGATGAAGTGTGAAATTTGCCTATAAGTCTAGTGATTTAGAGCTCATAAATCCAAAGAAAGGAAAATTAGATCATTATTTTAAACTCTCTCAGTGATTCTAATAGCAAGAGCATTTTCACTGGTGATGTTCTTTGTCTTAAATTTGAATGGCACAACACAGTTGGCAAAGCGACTAAATTATTTAGCAGCAGTTAATACAAAGCAAAAGACCAAGAAATCCTGAAGCTTTTTCTATCCTTTTCACTTCTGCCCCCAATTAGCAATGGCTTGACTGTCCACCTTCACGACACCAAGTGACACTTTCCTATGCATCGGCCCAGGCTTTGACAACCTGCTTGGGTGCCCTGGCTTGAGGTTCCTTAGGGCTTTGGTCTGGAAATGTGTGGTTTGAAAATACTGTCTAGTGATTTTAATTCATAATCTTACTTCGAAGCTGGTCAGTGTCATTAAGTTCATCCAAATGTCTCCTCTGGGCTCAGTAATTTTCATAGCAATATATAAAAGCAAGTACAGTCATTGGTCATGTGGTATTATAGCTCACATTTTAGGCAACAACCAAACTATTTTCTAAAGTCTAAGAATTTCAATTGCTCAAAGTCCTGGCTAACGCTGTTATTATCTGCCTTTTTTATTATAACTATGGTAATGATGTGAAATATTGTTTCACTGTGATTTTAATTTTCATGGTTCTATTGATCAATAATTTAAATATCTATTATGTGTTTATTAGCCATTCATATACCTTCTCAGGGAAAATGTCTATTCAAATTATTTGCCCTATTTATAACTTGGGTTATTTCTATTTTATTATCGAATTATACCTGTTGTTTAAATATTCTGGATGTTAAGTTCCTGCTTAATATGTGATTTGCAAATGTTTTCTTCCATCCTGTGTGTTGTCCATTTATTTATTCAATGAAATGCTCTTTGAAGCAAAATGTTTTACACTTCAATGAAGTCTAAATTGCTAGTCTTTTATTATGACTTGTGCTTTTTTCTGTGTTTCTATTGCTGTATTATGTACTATAATTTTGATTTATATAAGTGACAGCTCTCCTACTTGTCAGTATATTTGAACATTTAGGGTTAGATCTGATTGAATTTAGTACTTTAAGTCATGAGCAAAACCCTGAGAAATGGAATGTCAATAGATGTTTGTTGAATAAATTAATGCACCTTCAATATTTTTAATAGGAAAATATAAAACTCATCCTGAGGAATAAAATAATCCTAAATAAAGAATAAAAGTTTTTGTTTTTTGAATATAATTAATTTCAGAAACTTGTTGGTCATCTTCACACAAAATGCAGATAGAGACTCTTTCTAAATTAATTCTGCATGCGTATTTAAAAGAATGTTTCAATCATAACATCAGGTAAAGCCAACTGCTTGATTTTATCCTGAAAAAGTAGAGTGAGTGAAAACTAGCCATTTCATTTATTTTTCTAAAATCAAAATATCCATTAATATCATCTTACTCATACAGTCATGAGCTGAGCAGAAGTATGAATATTGGACAAAATAATCAAACCTTATATTTCCATGGAGATCATTCATATAGTCATGAAGTATTTATAATTGGCATGGCTTTTTCTAGTACTCTTGAATTTAATTTCATGTCCTGCATAAGTGCATGGATATTTTATCTTATGTTAATTTTTGTTGTAAATGTCATTAGCCATTCAAAGATTTCTTCAAATTGAAATATTTTTAAAAATATTAAACTAGAAATATTACACAAAAAACTTTGGTTCTTTGACTCTGATGATGGGAAATAAAAAAACAAATACAATTCCATGCTGAAATATCCTTTTAAGAAAAGTTATTTTGTCATTTAATTCTTTATTTTTTTTCTCTTTTAAATTGGTTTTTACTTTGATAATCTTCAGGAGATTACTCTTAGGACATCATTACTCATTATAATGAAGGTTGGTGGTTTGCTCTTCTCTATTCTTCGTTTTGTATGAAAACACTATTTTCTCAGCTTGTATGAGTGTAACAGGAAAATGTGGAAGTGCAATGGACAAACTGCCTTTTAAATCATTGAGAAGTATACAGTTAGTGCTGACTGCATGCTAGGCATTAGGCTAAAAATGAATTTAAATGTTTCCTTGGTTGAAACCTAGAGGATAAGCAATTTTTCTGAGTTCGCTGAGATAGGATTTCTAAATATAATTAATTTTTCAGACTACTTTAAACATTTTTGTCTTTCAACAAATAAGTTCGAGACTTTTTTCAAAAAATACTTTACATATTAGATTAGATAATTCCACATTCATTATTGCTTATTCTTGAACTAAATGCATTTCTTACAACTGGAGTTTGTTAGAGCTTTAAAGTTAAGAAGAAAAATCTCTAAGATGACACTTGAAAGTTTGAGAAATGTGTTTAAAGTTCTAAGGAAATAATAGCATTACAGACTGAAAACTAATGAAAACATAGTAACATCACTGTAAGTCAAAACTCTGTGTCCTTTTTACCGAGTAATAGAATTTCTCAAAGGTGTAGACTACTGTGAAAGGGTGAAGTGAGACAGCAGAATTGTTTTGAGATTGCAGAAATTCAATGTAAATGTATAGTCAGACCCCATAATGGTACTTAAAAGCCACAGGTCTACCACATTTTCCTGAAAATAAGACATAACCAGAAAATATGCCCTAGCCTGATTTTTCACAATGCTCTTAGTATAAGCTCTATCTCAAAAATAGATCCCGGTTAAGATACTCAGTCAGAGAATCTGCTGTGGCACATGATATGTTAATCTATTGAATTATAAGATAATATAACCAGCCCAGCGTGGTGAGACACGCTTGTAATCCCAGCACTGGGGAGGCCAAGGCACAAGGATCCTTTCGAGTTCGAGACCAGCCTGGGCTAAAAAGTGAGCTCAAGGCCAACCTGAACTGCATAGCAAGACCCTGTCTCAAAAAGACAAAAATAAGTAAAATAAAATAAAATAATATTAACTATAAATAAATAAGATCATGATATGAACACCTAACAATGAATGATAATATAAATTGTGATTAAGTATTTGTAAATATCCCAGCAGGCACCTTTAGACTAGAAAGGTAAATGCGTATGTGAAAAACAAACTCCAGACTTATTACCAAATGACCAATTGGAGTACAGACACAAGGCATGACTAACGTGTACACTTGATAATGAATGGATATGGCTTTGTCTAATACAAATCTTCACAATTCCGTATGTACTATGTTGTAATGATGCACTACCAGCAGGCTACAAGGACAAAAGATGTTCGTCCAAGGAGAGCTCTATTGCTGTACGGGAGACACTGAGGCCAGTGGTTCTGTAGTACAGGGTATGGTAAAAGAAACTCAGGCCGAAATTCTGAGTTTGAAGAGTTAACAGTAGTGTTTCAGAAAGAGATGACATGACTATATTTAAATAAATGTAGATTTTTGTGCATGAATAAATGAATAAATGTAGATTTTTTTACATGAAAATATGAGACATTCCCTGAAAATAGGTTGTGTCTTTTGGATGAAAATTAATATCAGGCCCAGTCTTATTTTGGGGGAAATACAGTACGTTCTCATACCAGCTGCATTGTCTCTTTTTTGACATTTTTTTGTTAAAGAGTATACAACAAAGGAAAATGAAACAGAATGAAACCAATCAGAACAAACCAGAGTAAGTGATACAGGACTTCACAACATTACAAAATCAACAATAGTTACCATAATGCCTTTTGTTGTCTTCAACATAACTGCAGATACTTTCGGACACAGTAAAAATCAAACAGAACAGAATAGAAAAAAAAAACCCACAGTAAAAACAAACCAATGGATACAATAAAAGACTACAAAACAAGACAACAGTAAATTCAAAATGGCTACCATATATATCTTACTATCATTGAAATAGCTGCACATGTCACTGGGTATAACATAATCAAACAAAGATAAATAGAATAAAACCCAACCCAACAAAACAATAAACAATGTAGGACTTCAGAACGAGACTATAGGGAATCAACAATGGCTACCACCCTCAGAACGAGACCCCCACCCCCGATGCCATGCTGCATACTGCTATCTTCTGAATAGATGATCAGACCACTGGCCCTAGACCTGCAAGGTCAGTGAAACACCAAAGCATCACAGGCTTTCAATTGCATTTCACCTTAGTAACTATCACTAGAGCCTGTGTTTCTCTGGATCCACCAGTCGCTTGGGGGAAAGGGTTGACACTTTTGTTTGCCAGCCCATGAGTCTGAAGGAGCTAGGATCTAACTGTCCCCTCTGCCAGCGGGGGCCCATGGGGAGAGGTTTGGCTCTGGAGGTCCTGGTCCAGGCAGCGGCCGGTGCATGGGATGTTTCAGGAGGGACAGGTCTAGTTCTCCCTCCCCAAAGTCCACACTGATGCTGACCTCAGCTGCATTGTCTCTTTTGGTATTTTACCATTATTGTCCTTTTGTAGTGTTCCCATTTTTTCATAATTTGGTACCCTTAAGAAGGCCCAATCTGATTCTTCTCAGACCATGATTTTATTTTTCACTTGAGTGAGACATTTCCATTCCCTATTCCAGTACTTAAACGGTGTGAGAGGGCAGAGAACTAGATATGTCCTGTTTTGAGTTGCCCCTTCTTGCAGATTGAGGTATGCTATAGTGAAAATGGGAAGTTACAGAGAATAAGAACGTTGTATCACACTTGCCACTTTCGAAGCAGTTCTGAAATTCTCCATTTATGTCTTTAAGGTTGTAATAAGAAAATCCCTTGAATACTGCTACTGGGTG
This sequence comes from Cuniculus paca, assembly GCA_004365215.1. Taxonomy (NCBI): domain Eukaryota; kingdom Metazoa; phylum Chordata; class Mammalia; order Rodentia; family Cuniculidae; genus Cuniculus; species Cuniculus paca. The sequence continues at coordinate 13,141 of RJWT010017334.1, read as the reverse complement.
TCACCCAAAGGAGAGACAAACTTTTAAAACCTTTGCTGTGTGCATTCATCCACGTTATTGATAGGATCTAGTAGCATGCAACTTCTGGCTCTTCTTTAAATCCAAACGAATGTGAAAGGTGAATATTTTGAATTGATTCAGGAAATCTAGGCAGCTATGATAGCACAATTACTGACACTCATGAAAAAGGACTTTCAGAACTGCTTCAGAAAATAGCAAGAATGAAGAGATAAGTGTGTTTGAAGTGAGGAAGAATGGTTTGATGGAGACTAGTGGCAATGTGTCTTACTATCATGAATCCATTTCTTTGACCTGCATATATGTCAGCTATTACCTCAATAATGTTGCATAGTCAAGAGACAAAATCTCCAAGACCCACAACAAAACACACTGATTCTCTCGAATCTCTGCATAGCTACAGTTGGGTTTAAGCTTCGGTAGTGTTGGCAAGGCTTGATGCTGGCTACATATCTCCCATATCTTCCTTTATTAAATTCATTTTCCTTTTCTGGTAGTAGTCGGCTAATGGGAAACATTCTTCTAGTGCCCATGACAGAAATACAAAGAGAGAGCACATTTCAAACACTTACTTATGTCATATTTGTAAATATCCTACTCTCCAAAGTAATTGTCATGGGTAAATCCAAAGTCAAGAGACAAGAGAGAGAAACACACCTGTAGTAGGAGGAAAGTCAGTTTCTTACAGCATAAGTGAAGCATTGTGGCCAATAATTTAATTTATCACAACTTGTAACTTTAATACAAATCAAACAGCTCTTCTAGTTTCAGGAGTCTTAATGGAAGCCATCTCTATTTCATAATGCATCATACATTAAGCAAGGCAAAAAATCAGTGCAATATTTTTGTTTATTTACTTTTCTTTAAAATTTTCCTTTGATACGTGTCTACCACATTCGGATTAACATCCATTGAAAAGTGCACTACATGGTACTTTTGCAGCGTGTTTGTTTTGAAGACTAGTATAAAACTTTCCATGCAAACCACACATATTTTAACTTGATCTTTTATTCTGCATTTACTTTTGGGTGTCCTTAAGAATCTGTTAAAATGCAGAAATTATGTAGTATTGATTTCAGGAAAAGTTGAAGTGGTTGCACATGATTGCCTTTGCCTTAAAAGAAATCCTTATTTGGTTTTAATTTGAACAATATTGAAAGCATAACAACACTAGCTTTTTATTATGTCACCGCACATTTAGTGAGTTATGGAAAGCATTTAGTTTCAAGAGTGGAGTTAACTATGTCTTATCCACACTTTTAGCCATTCTTGTCATTTCTGGCTACCCTCCAACCCTGGCTCTTACTCATCATATTTCTTTCCTAGTAAGAAATGCATCGAAATCCCCAGAACATATGCAGCTGACTGCTGGAAGTTTTAGTGGTGAGAGTTTAATGTAATTGCTTTTGTTTGAAAAATATAATTGGGCACAGTTACATACATGTAGCTTAAATGAGAAATACATTGTGCTTTAAAACTCATTATGTTTATTTTTTACTTTGCTTTTAAAAGTGAAACTAAAAAAGCGTGCTTCTTTCATTCCTAATATTCCAGAATACTTGGCTAGAACAACACATCTTCCTGTGAAGGTAATGGACAGATATATAAATATACATGTAATTTAATTTACATTTAACATACGAAGTTTAAAACAATACAATGCTTATTAGCCCAAAATGCCAAAAACAAATTTTCTTACTCTTACATTAAATATTGTTTAATCAAATATTATTATTTTACGTTTTTTTACTGATGTGTTTTATAAAATATATTTTAAAATGGTGTTTAGTATCTTTAACATTTAAATACTAATCTACTAAAATTCTTTGTGTAGCAAAATTTTTTATTTCTAAGGAAAAATTATAATTAAATGCACAGATGATCTTTGAAACTTGATTTTGAGTCTGCAACAAATTTGTGTTCTCAAGTATTTGTGGTTCGAATAGGCTGAGGTGGCCCATACTTAGTAAGTCACACTCACTCCCTGCCAGTCTTTCATAAAGAAAATTATAAGGGTTTATTTCTCCAAAGTTTGATTTCTTTCATTTTCATCAAGATTTCAGTCTCAAAATTTCAGTAACTCCATCAAGATTACACAGTACACTGTTGTTTCAGGCATCACAGACTCTAGAATTAGGTTGCTTATATATCATAAATAAATAAATACCTAACAGCATTGTTCATAGAATAAGGTCCGACCTTACATACCTCCATAGTCCAAACATTACATTCTTGACATTTAGGGCATTTAAATGTAAACTGTTTTTTGTTAGGGCCTCCTCATAACTAAAATATGAGTCACTTGCAAACCATAATAGATTTTGGCTCTGTTACATGATGAAGTGTTCTGGATACAGTGAAACATTTCACCCAGACTCATGGCAGTAGAATTCCCAGTGGTCACCCAAAATAGGGAAAGAAATGATGAACAAAATTAAAGGAAATATGCAGACGCTGGCACCATCCTTTTGAGGCAATGCAGCTCTTGATTATGACTAAGAACTGGAAGTTCTTAAAGCCTAAACCCAAACATGATAGCGCTAATCGGTATTGAGTTATCTTTTTCCTCATGATTGGACTTAACTGTATTCTTGAAATTTTATACTAAAGGCAGAATATGTTCTACCAAATGAAATTATGTAACCAGTTTTTCTATAAAAAAAAATATACATTGTCTAGGTACCTGTTGATATTTAATTTGAATTTTCACTGTGTAAACACCAAACACATAGACTTTAAGATCAATTTAATAAGGCTTTGTTATTGGGAGCCCATTTAGAATATGAAGTTGTGTCAATCTTAATGAATGAAACTTCAAGTAAGAATTTGGTTTTGTTTGAAGAGAGAAATGTGAAAATATTGTGGAATGTTTAAAAGTTAAATTTGATTATTTATTGGAAACTGCAGGTCTAATATTTTCATCCTGATAGCTTTTTTTAATCAATGGTGCGCTCTCAATTCCCAAGCTGAAAGTCAATGTGCAGAGCCTTTCTACGCACATATCGCCCTGTGCTGTCACCTCACAGTGGGTCTCTGCATTGTGAGCAAACTCCTGCTCCTCACTCCAGCCTCATCTCAGGCCGGAAAGGTGGAGTCTTCCTTTTCAGGGTCAGAGGAAGTGGCAGCTCTGGCGTGAGTGCTGCACTGACCCAACTTGGGCAGTCTGCTGTCAATTTTAACTCCTCACTTGAGTCTCCATACAGAAGATTAAATAGACTTCCAGCCTCTTATTTCATTCTGATGAAATAAAAATTGCCTTGAGTGTAAGATTATTTTCCTCACTGAATTTCAACAGTACTTCCCTAATGTAAATGAGGGCATTATTTAGCAAAGTATTATTTGAACGACATCATAATGGCCTGTTAGGGGTAATGCATACTTGAAGAAACTCCATTATACTTTGCCTTTCACGTGGTGTTTAGTGTAGCAGCTTCTGAAGTAGTGATAAACACTTCTTAGGATCTGCTATTCCAACCTCCCAAATGGAACATTTTTTTAACAGAACAGATCAATGTTTGTATGAATCTCTTTTAATATGAAGCAATTATTTCAGTATGAAGTTCTTGAATTTTCATAGCATATTATTTAATACAAAAATTACATATAAAGGCATGAGGGGCACACAAGAAATAGGAGATTAGCAGGATTGAACTGGTTCTAAATACCACTGTAATAGAGCACAACTTTGATTACTACATTCTTTATATACCAGTAGCAGATCTCTTTTGTTATTGCACTTGCTGAACATGGAACTCTAGCAAAAAGTATAATAAAAGGATTTACTTAAAGCCAGAAATATCTCTAAAGGAAAAATTACATGCTAAAGATGACTAAGTTGTGAGATAAAACAAGACAAGCTCTTATTCTCAAAAATCTCAGAATGTGAAAGTCACTAATTTGAGCAACACTAATGATCTTTGATAACTTGAGAATTGCAATTAGAAGTTGAGCTTCTCTATTCTGAAAGTCCCTAATCCAAAATCCACAACTTTTTGAGCATGAAGATGATGCTGTTGTGGGGAAATTCCCAAACCAAACCAAACCAAACCAAACCGAAAGGAAGACTCTGCACTGAGGAGATAAGAAGTCATCACGGAATCTTTACACCAGCGGACTGCTGGATTTACACGCCAGTGGACTGTTGGGGGATAATTCCTTGAAGGCAACAGTGCTGAATTTAGGAAGAGCTTAGTTTATATAGAATTTAGAAGTGGGAGGTACAAATCAAGTGACTAAACGTTACATAATTGGTTACATACATTGAGTCATATACTGACAGGCAGACTAGTCTTGAAACAAAGGAATTGTTGGTCATAATATAGAAACACTCGGGAGTGGAGGGGGCTCTTACAGAGTGAGCATAGTTAAAGGCATTACCATAATATAGGGGGCCCTTGAATTAGCCCAGGGTGCCTTAAGGTATAGATAATTACTCTGACTCAGTGCTCATCAGAGGTGTGACACTGTGAAGGTCAACTGAATTCAGCAGAAACAGCAGAACAGAAGGTTGGTCAGAGACTTCTAATTGATCAGAAATATCCATAAGTTTGCTATTTTATAAATGTGTTTTTACACTATAATTGTGCCCCAAAAATGCCACACAAAAAATTCCACACCTGACCTTGTGTGAGACAGATTACTGCCAAACCACTAAACATATTAAAAAAAATTAGTCTGTGTATAAGATATATATGAAATAAATGAATTTTGTATTTGAACTTGTCTCAAGTTCTCAAGATATTCCATTATTTGTAGGCAAATATTTCAAAATCTGAAAGCTACAATATCTACTACTACTAACCCTTATCCCAAGCACTTTGGATAAGGGACACTCAACTTATACTAACTTTTGTACTATAAACATTGCTTAAAAGAAATCAGAGTCACAAAATTGTATTATTCATTTTTTAAGCAGAACTATTTACTGAAAGGTGTACTTAAATGCAATCTTGTTGGAATTACCCTTGTATCTTTAGAGGTAATACATGTGAACTCTATACAGTATTTTGGGTGTAGTATTTTGTCACAATTTATGCAGTTGAGGTGGTCTAGTTTTGTATGGGGAATTTAATTTCAGGGTGTCAATTTTACAAAAATAAAATGCTAATGAGGTATATAATTATGTTTGCTATTAAACGAATCAAATAACCAAGGACAGTTTGCCTTGATGTAGCATATTTTACTATTTTGTAGTTTCTGTACTCCCTATCAAAATAGTTGGATTTTAATGATTTCCTAAATGAACATTCATGAATTTTGTATCAGTTAAGAAAAAAACCCATGTGGTCAATAGTTTAAAAGCAATTACTTTCATTTATATTTGCAATTTAACTAGTTTCTTTATTTGTAATATATATCCATTATCTTTCTGTTGAGTGATTAATACTTTTCCAGTGACGTTGATAAAACAAATCCTTGCAGATAATCTTTCCTTAGGTACAGATCAAAACTCCTAAAAGGGTGTAAGATTGTGCATAAAATATTATTTGCAAATACCCCAGGATGTATTAATTTATTCAAAGTAATTTTCTTGTTTTTGACATCAATTACATCTTTTGTATGAAAGGTCACTACTTTCATGCAAAGATCAAGGTTCTGTGGTGTTAGACAAATCAGGCAGCTCACTCCTCAGTCCTGGCTGTGCACAAGTCTCTGGAACATTCAGTAGGCGACAGCTAGAAGGCCTAACATTCTCTTTCTTACACTAATCATTTGATATTTCAATACCTTAGATCTTATCCTCTGTAAAACAAAGAAAATGAACATGATAATATTTAATATTTCCTCAAAAATATTAATATGACTTCTTGCAAATAAACGGATCTCTGAACATTCAGTGTACTGTGTATCCTACAATGTCCCAAAGCAGGAGAAAAATAATTTTTACATATATAGAGAACCATTTCATGTAGCTTCATGGAAGGTTATGAATTAAAATACCTTTCAGACTTTTAAAATTTTGTTTCTTTAAGAATCATTTTATTTAGCTAGCAGAGAGTTTATAATTGTGGACGTGGTAGTGACGACCAATTAACTACAATTTAATTGAAGAATAAGCTTATGGTGGACCTTGCAGTTTTAGTCAATGCCTTATATTTGACTTTATATTACATTCATAATAATAGTTTCATTCAGTGAAATACCATGTTTTATAGTTAGATCCATGGATATGTAATAGTTTGATGGTTACTTTTGAGCAATGATTAGTCATTGATTATGTAGCTGTGTGCTGATCTATTGACTTAAAATTTTAAAAAAAAATTCCAAGGATAATATCATTTTGTATTCAGTGCAAAATAATGTGACAAACTGCAAACTACAGGGAAAAAAATAAAGGAAGAAAACATGGTATTCATTTTATAGCAACTATTGGCACACTATATGGTGTTTAACCATAAAGATATTTGCTAACATTGTTTAAAACCACATTTTCAACTCAATTTTTACCTTATAAACTGCCAAAATGCTGGAATATTTTTGAACTAATTGGTCATTATTTTTTTTTTCTAATTTGGGTCACATTTTTGCCTTTAAATGTAGTGATTTTGTTCACCAGGATTTCAATTCCCAAGGATTCATTGTCTCAGTGAAGACAGTTATTATTCTTCAGACCCTTAAATGTTCCCAAGAATAGTGACACTGGACGATACCTGTAATTCAACTCCTCCCAGCTGTTGTATTTGTTATGATTAAGTCAACTGTGAAGCTACCAACTGTCCTTGTTATTGTAGCCAGTGTAGCCATGCATGTCTCGGCACATAGGTCAACATCTGATAGGAATCCATAAAATATGCAAGTGTCTTATCTTAACAGCGTAATGTTTCTTTCATCTTTGAAGGTCAATTTTCACAAACTTTCAGAATTGATACCTTGAAAGTGGCCTCTGGACTTAAATTATAGGAACTGGTGGTGACTTTATTTGTCTTTAAAATACCACTCAAAAAGGGGAGCTTCTGAGTTGAATCTGTGAATTTTAGCTTTGCAAAATCAATATTCAAATGTAATTATTTTTGTTACTTCAAGTCTAGAGAAAAGTTAAGACACAAGGTAAACATTAAAGGGACACTAAAAGCTTAGCTATGCAGTAAATCTTCCATCGTCTTTAAAAAATGGAATGTGATTTACACATGTGATTTTTAAGTTTAGGAATAAAATAAATGACTTAACATTTTAGAGTCTTAAGGTAAACCACTAATAACCATTGTCTATAGCCTTTAAAATGATCTAATTTGTAGGAAAGAAGTCTTTTAAAAACACCATATAATTCCTTAATTATTGTTCAAGAATTCTCTTCTAAACTTTGATTCCTGTGTTTTATATGATAACATTTCAAAACAAATCACACCACATCTTAGGCTAAAGAGGACACAGTAATGGTTAGCATCAATCCTAAGAGCTTGAGTTGAACACAGGTTACGGTTTATAGTCACCAGGAAAAATGGTAACTACTATTGTCAAGAGCTGAGGCAGTTCAAAGAATTATCTGTGGTGCAGGGAATCAAGATGTCAACAATGTGTTTTCTTGGGGATAATCAGAAATGATTCCATTTGTATACATTCCTATTGCCATATTTCACCTATTCCCTATAAGGAATGGTGACCATTCCTATTTTTTTGTGAATTCTTGGTAACTAATGCATGCTAATTATTCTAGAACATTGAATGAAGATAGATTCTAAAATATTAAATGACTAAGTGTTGGCATCAGTGATGAATAATCTGGCATCCAGAGTCCAGAAAATAATGATATGCACATTTATGAAAATATATTTATCTCTCTGTGACATAATATATTTTTAATATTATTGTTTTTACTCTACACATGTACCATGACAGACAGATTTGTTGCACAGCGGTCTTCCATGGGTAGCCCATTGGGTGACTTTGTAACATTGAGAAGTTACTTAGTAACTCAGCGTTCAAATGAGAAGACAAGATTCTTACTTCTAGAGAGGAAATTTCCTTTTGATGATTTTATATGTTCATATGTGTGTGTATGTTTGTGTGTCTTTCATGCAATTATAACCCAGAAGAAAGTATGGTGCTTTGATTTGATGATTTTGTTGTTAACTATTAAAATATAGGCGATGCCTGATCAATTCATGCACTCCCATTTACAGTGAGAAATCATTTGTTATGCACAATTTTCATCTAGTCTATTACTGTTTCCTGATATGCTTTTGTACATTTGAACAATGTTAATCTGAATTCTCCTCAGTTTTAATGTCCTTTTCTTCCATATCCATATATATTCAAATGCATACACATTTACACACATCCATTCACACAAATAAATCTATTAACGTAGGCACGTTCTTTCACAAATACTTGTACATAATCACACACACACATGCCTATAAAAGGGTAGTGCTTGTTTTCTAAATAAAACAAATCATAAACTTGCAGGTGAAAGACAGTTTAGAATTTTTAAAACTTTCTAGTAAACTTCAATTCAGAGTTTATTTAAGGGTCATTCTAATTATGTGAGTCATTTGCTTTTTTCCTGTTAAAATACATGTATGTATGAAACATTTGATGTGTATAATATAATATATTTACCAATTTCTGAAGAATATTAACCACTTTACTCTTGGAAAACCATCAGGTCACATTTCAGAACTATTTACTCTTAAATAGCAATTTTCAGCATTTTAAAATTCACATATATGTATGTGTGTGCACATTTCAAAGCTCTTGCTACATGAAAGCTTAGTACATACTCAGTGTGTCCCAGAGATGATTAAAAGTTGCATTGAGCCTCAGTTGTGGACTCTAGAATTCTGCTTTATTGAATCACTTTTATAAAAACCTCTCCCTGTCTCTAAGGGACTCCTTGGATTGACTGGACAGCTTGAAAACCAAAATTGACTTTTATCACACTTTTCCCTTATGCCAAGGACTATGCTAAGCACTTTACCTGTATCATCCACCTTTACTCTTCAAAAAATGTTTGAAGACTTATGTTGTTACCCTGTTTTTCAGGTTCTGAAGCTAAAGAAAATATGTTTGAGTTCATCTACCTAATAAATGGCAGGCAAGAATTTGAACTCTAGTTCTAAACCCATAATTTGTCTGAGCCTCCAAGAAAGAGGAATGCTCTTCCACAGTGGCAGTTACTGTGGAACTTTTCTTAAAGGAAGCAGTACAAAGAAAGATTATTGCTAGCTTAAGGGAGAAATGGCAGATTTCTAATTGGGGAGAAGACCTGTCTTTGCTGCTCTCTTCACTAATAAAAGCCATTTGCTATGATCAGAGCTCTTCTACTAAAAGGTGGAACTAGACTTTACTTTCTATGTTGTTTCCTGACTTTACTCTTTTTATCAGTTGCTTAACCATTTGTTTGGTTAACTTCCCTGTGTTTTCCCCTTGTTCTTGTCAGAGATTAATGACAGTCCTACTTTTGTCTTCTTTTACCTCGCCCATGCTTCATCCCACTGGGAGATAAGAAACCAAGATTTTTTGGCTCTCCCCGCTCTCCTGATATTCATTCTACTCATTCTTGGATCTGATGGAGTTTTTACAGCATAACTGTAAAAGATGGCATTTCATTCCATGAGAAAAATGTCCTGGTTATAGCCTTGCTAACTGGATTCATGGCTTTTTCTCCATGACTTAATTTTTTTTTCTTTTTTTTTTTGGTACCAGGGATTGAACTCATGACCTCATGCTTGCCAGGCAGATGCTTATGCCGCTGAGCTAAATCCCCAGCCCTCCATGACTTAATTTTGTGATCCACCTGGGGAAGCGTTCAGCTTTATTAGCAGCTGTCTTTCCTTTTCTTATCAGGTCTTCAGCTTTCAGCGCCTCACTCAAAAAAGAAATGCATGGTTTGAACTTATTATTTAGACTTCACAAATCCCCTCTTCTAAACAATTTTTCTTAGGAAGGAAAACAAACAAATAACTCTGTCTAGAAGCTTTCAAACATAGCCCTTAATATTTGTAATCTACATAAACATAGCATTGGAAAGAAATGATTGGTTAGTTTTAGTCACAAATTAAGAGTGCTGATAGGATTGGTGATTGAGAGATGATATATTTTTCTATCTCCAAAAGTTGATGGTTGACTTTAAAATGGAAAATTTTGAGGTTTACTTGAATGTCTTTATTTTCCCTTGACATTACTTGCCAGTATGTAAATATTTTAGGTGGAAATTTTACACCCCCTCATCTGAGTGAGGCAAGGTTTAGTGACTGAATGACAGATGGTCTTCCATCTTGGTAGTTTTCACTGGGGATTAAAATGACAGTTGACTGGTGGACATTTTCTAGTATAAACTCCATAGTGAACATTTAAAATTAATGACTATAAACAAGTCAAATGATTTTCACTTGACTTTATTGTTTTCCTATAAATACTTCACAACTTTCCCAAGGGATATTTTATGTTGTTTGGATATTCAGGCTCTGATTTATTTTTGGTAGATGTGTGGTTCATGGTATACATTTCAATTGATACTTTCAGACAAATGGGCTCTCATGCATTATTTTTTCCCTTTCTCTCTCTTTGTAGGTAGAAATAACACTTCAAGATATCAATGACAATCCACCCGTTTTTCCCACTGACATGCTGGATCTCACTGTCGAGGAGAACATTGGGGACGGCTCTAAGATTATGCAGCTGACAGCCATGGATGCCGACGAGGTAGCTCAGACTGAGTCTCTGAATTTTTGAAATCTAGAATTACAGTGATTTATTGAATTTTAAGTATATAGTCACAACTTTTATTATATAACCATTTAAATTAACATTGGGTGTTCCTTCTCTGAAACATACATTACTAGGTTTTAAACTCTGATATTAGAATAAGATAGAGACTATCAAGGGGTAATTTTCATTTGATCAGCATTTTAGATTTCTTATCCAAATTATTTTACTTTCTTAAATAACGAAAGAACCAAATGGTACATCTTCATGTTTATGCCTCTACCTTTCCAAATTTGCTATTTATAGCAGGTAAGGATTAATTTTTATTTTACTTTTAATTGTAAAAAGCATATAATTTAAAAATACAATCTTTAGACTTATCATAAAATTTAATTTTTAGTACATAGGTGTATATACATATATGTTTGAAATAAATTACATAGTTTATATTTTAAGATTCTTTTCAGTCAAGATAATTATTTTACATTTTCTTTAATAAATTTCATGCCCAGTGGTGAACATAAAATTGGGGATACAATTTAAATTATTATCTTCTATATTTGTATTTTCAGTTTATCGATATTATTGCTCCAAATGACAAGAAGACATGTAATTTGTGATTTACTTTTCCTGTAAAAGAATATCTTGCTTGTTCTCTCCTTTTAGCTGGTAAAGTGTTTAATTAATTCTCTGGAAAGAAGACTCGCCTTCCCAGATATCAGTATTCCCTTACATATTTTCCCTTAACCCTAACCCGACACAGTACAAGGAATTTAATTTCTTACCCTCATTTAAACTCGTGCAATATCTGAAAATTTAACTTTTGGCCTATGAGTAAGTGCTTTATAAATTTTCTCTTTAATAATTTTTGAAAGATTAATAAATAGCAGAATAACCTTAATAGCAAAAGCAGAAATATCATGACTTACTCATTTATAAAATCAGCCAGGCATGGTGGCACATGCTTATAATCACAGCATTCAAGAGGCTCAGGCAGGAGAGTTCAAGACCAGCCTGGGCTACAAAGTGAGTTCAAGGCCAGCCTGAACTGCATAGTGAGACGCTATCTCAAAAAAGACCAAAAAAAAAAAAATACCCAAATTTCCAAATATCTTATTAGCAAAAAGGTACAGAGTAAAGCGTAGACATTGAGAGTATGCACTTTTCTTAATTAATGTTATCTATGGGAAAAGCTTTTTTGTTTTAACTTTAGTAGCTCTATTTAGTTTTTTATGGATAATGTTCATAATTACTCTAAATTTAGTTATGATGGAAAAAGTTATATGACTGAACATTTATATTATTGATAGATATGTAGAATCATTAGGTATCATTTTCTTGAAGCCTCATTTAAGTTCATTAATACATATTTGAATACATCACTTCATGAAATTTTGTTAACTGTAATTTGAAAATAGCAGCAAGAATAACACTAAACAGTCATGTAATTGATATTACAATCCACATCAACCAAATAATTAAATTGGAATAGTTTTTTTCACTAACTACGCTCTTCATAGCAACAGAGCAAATGAAGCTCTTTTATTTGAAATAATTTATCTTAATTAAGAAATAAAGCAATAATTATGTTAGTTGTATATTTTAATGGGATGGCTATTACTCTGTGGAATATTATAATTAGAATGGGACTATTTGATACAATTTATAATGAGTTACTAATAAATTTGTATTTGAAAGTATAGTTTTTTTATTCACATTCCTCTCTTAAGACGTGACTATTTCAGAGGGATACCAATGTTTAAGCATTTTTATATCATTCTTTTGATACAGGTATTCTTTTATTTCCTGCCCTATTTTTTAATGTAAAATTCAGTCCTATTTGCATATATATTTTCCATGAGACCTTTCTGTGTATAAATTTGTGTGCCTCCAAATTCATGTTTTTCAGATATGTTCCTAGTTATGGTTTCAGGAAAGTTCTTAATTCACTCTGAATTTATATCAACAATGGCTTGAGTGCATTTTGTATTATTCCTACTGAACGTTGTTTTCTAAGATAAAATCAAGTATCTTAAGTAACCATACAGGTGGTATCGCTTAGATATCCTCATTTTAAAAAAATATCACTTGCAAAGGGATGATACCTAGTACTTGCAAGTAGTGCATATGGATTGAAATGCTATGGAAATTTAAGGTGCAGAAAATCATAAGATTATGAAGTAGGACTAGATAAGAGAAATGGAGAGAGTTGTTAGCAATTCAAGGGGAGAGAAAGATGCCCAGTGTTTACAAAGGATTTGACCAACAGAAGGCATAATGAGAACTGTGTACTTTGTGACTCTGTGTGTGTGTGTGTGTGTGTGTGTGTGTGTGTGTGTGTGGAAAGGAAGGAGAGAATGGAAGGGAATAAGCAAGCACACTAAAACTTTAAAGGAAAGAATGACATTTTGTAAAACTGCTTTAGGTTTTTTTTTTAAAAGGATGATGTGCATTAAGTTGCTTTCCATTTTGGGTA
>RJWT010017333.1:0-19401 GCA_004365215.1 Cuniculus paca | reverse complement strand
GCAGGAAAATAGCATGGCAGAGACAATACAGTGCAAGAGGGCCTCAAGGCACTAACAGAAAGAAACAGAGGCATAGTGGATCAGGAGACAGGATCCATCAATATGCTCTATGCAAGAAACACATTTAGCTAGAAAGAAAATTCATAGTCTGAAAGTCAAAGGAGAGAGAACAATGCCCTATGTGACAGGGAGCCAGAAATTAAAAAAAAAAAATAGGGGTAGCCTGCCCATTAATTGCAGAATGGATAAGAAAGAGATGGGATTTCATGGGGTGGAAACCTACTCAGCTATAAAGGAAGATAACCTCAAGGCTCTTATAGGTAGATAGAGGCAACTGGTAATAGTGCTCATGGATGTAATGGTTCAGAGTCACAAGGGTGAATTTTGTGTTGTCTCCGTAGCATAACAAACTAAGGGTGTTAGTGGGATCCAAAATGCACAATACATATTGGGAAAGTCAAAGGGGAGGAATTATCTAAAAAGGGAAGGAAATGACCACTATTGATCTATTATCATGATTTGAAATTTAGATTGTATGCATTGTTCTGATTACTTTCATTTTATTCTGATTTGTTTGATTTTATTATACTTGATGGCATGGACAGCTATTTTAAAGATAACAAAATATATAATTGCAGCCATCGAGGATGTCCAATTAGCTTGTTTAGAAACCCTATATGGCTTTCATTGTTTTGATTGATTTTACTCTATTCTGTATGGTTTGATTGTAATATGTCTGAAGGTGTAGGCAACTATTCTGAAGATAACAAACATTACAGTAGCCAATGCTGTTTTGCTAATATCTTGAAATTCTGTATTGCTTACATTGTTTTGCTTTGTTTGTTTTGTTTTGTTTCTACTGTTTTAGTTTGCTGTATTTTGGTTGATTTTACTTATCCCTGATGGTATGGGCAGGTATACTGCAGATAACAAGAGGCATTATGGTAGCCTTACCGATTGCTTTTTACCCTGTTTAAAAGTCATGTACCATGTCCATTGCCTTGTTTTGATTGACTTTACTCTGTTTTGTTTTGTTTGATTGCATTCTTTTAAAAATTAAAAAAAGAAAGATGGGGGATGGACAGTGATAGTGTGAGAAGATGAAAGAAAAGAGAATAGAAATGAAAACTTCACCACACCTACAACACTTGCACTAATTGAACCCGTAGTATGGGCTAGGCATTTTCCCACTTAATTCTTTTTTTTGTTTGTTTTTTTTTATTTTATTTTATCTATTTATTTAAGAGAACAAAAAACACAAAAATAAAAACAAACAGAAAAAGAGAGAAACAAACAACATTAACAACAAACCCAAATCAATAAAAGTAGAGGTTTCCAAAACAAGATTAAAAGAATTTAACAATGCTTGTGATATTGTATATTGTTATCTTCAAAAGATTGCTCAAATACCAGATATAGACATGTAAAATTGATCTAATCATGTGAATAATAACTGTTCTTTTCTACTAACTGACAATTAGTAGTAGAGTCATTTTCACTATCTCATCTATATATATACATATATATATATATATATACAAATTTATGTCTTTTTCCTTTTCCCTTCCTTCTTTCCTCCTTTCCTCTATCCCAGTTACTTTTCCTCTTTGAGCAGTTTCTTACCTTTACACAATATATATTGTTGATTTTGGATCATATTTACTCTTTAAGATTCTTATACTAGGGAGACAATATGGTATTTACACGTGTGAGTTTGATTTATTTCACTTATGAGTATGGTCTCAAGTCGAGTCCATTTACTTATAAAACCCTCAAAGCAATCTTTCTTTATAGCTGAGTAGTACTCCATTGTATAAAAATACCACATCTTTTTTATCCATTCCTCAATTGATGGGCACTTGGATTGTTTCCAAGATTTGGCAATTACAAATTGTGCTACTATAAACATGGGTGCACATATATCACTGTGGTATGATGTTTTCACTTCTTCTGGGAATATGCCCAGAAGTTGGATAGCTAGGTCAAATGGGACCTCCAGTCCTAGCTTTTTGAGGAACCTCCACATTGATTTCCACAGTGGTTGCACCAGGATACACTCCCACCAACAATGCAGAAGAGTTCCTGTTGCCCCACATCCTCTCCAGCAATTGTTATTGGTTGTTTTCTTGATCGTGGCCATGCTTTTTGCAGTGAGATGGAATCTCAATGTTGTTTTAATTTGCATTTCTTGAATGACCATTGATGTTGACCATATTTTCATATATTTATTTGCCATTTGTAGTTCTTCAGCTGATAAGAGAGTATTCATCTCAGATGCCCATTTTTGGATTGGGTTTCTGAATTTTGGGTGGCTGATTTTTTTAAATTCTTTATATCTTTTAGATAGAAGTCCTTTGTCTGAAGGGCAGTTGGCCAAGATATTTTCCCAATTTGTGGGTTTTCTTTTCACTCTGTTGGAGATTTCCTTTGACATGCAAAACATTTTTAATAAAACAAGATCCCAGTTGTTGATTCTGGGAAATATTTCCCATGCAGTTTGATTTGTATTGATAAACTCTTTGCTTACCCCTATGTCCTCAAGATTTCTACCTTCCAGAAGATTTAGTGTTTTTGTTTTAATATTTAGATCTTTGATTCATTTTGACTTTACTGTAGTGCATGGTGATAGAGATGGGTCTAGTTTCTGTTTTTGGCCTATGGACAGCCCTAATTCCAAAACCAGAGAAAGACCCAACCAAAAAAGAATTACAGGCAATCTACCTAACTAACATCAATGCAAAAATCCTCAATAAAATACTAGCAAACAGAATGCAGGAAGTCATCAAGAAGATTATACACCATGACCAAGTGGGATTCATGCCAGGAATGCAAGGATGGTTCAACATATGCAAATCAATAAATGTACTACTTGTTAAAGAGTACAGCACTACTTGTTAAAGAGGTTATCTTTCTTCCAGTGAAGATGTTTGGCCCCTTTGTCAAAAATGAGGTGGCTGAGTGTTTTTGTAGTTGTGGCGGTATCTTCTAATCTATCCCATTGATCTTCAGGTCTGTTTTTATTCCAGTAGCACGCTGATTTTATCACAGAAGTTTTGTAGTATAATTTCAAGTCAGAGATTGTGATGCTTCCTGCCTTGCCTTTGTTGCCTAGAATTTCCTTTGCTATTCTAGGCCTCTTCTGGTTCCAGATGAATTTTAGAAATGATTTTGCTAGATCTGTGAAGTATGAAAATGGTATTTTGATTGGAATTGTGTTAAATCTGTATAACAATTATGGGAGAATGGTGATTTTCACAATATTTGTTCTACCTATCCATGAATAGGGAATGACTTTCCATTTTCTGAAAACTTCTTTAACTTCCTTTTTCAGAGTAACGTAATTTTCAAGGCATAGATCTTTTACTTCCTTTGTTAGGTTGGTTCCTAAGTATTTCATTTTTTTCAATGCTATAGAGAAGGGTATGTTTCCCTTATTTATCTCTCAGTAAGCTTGTTGTTTGTGTACAGGAATGCTACTGATTTTTGAATATTGACTTTGTATCCAGCTACATTACTGAATTTGGTTATTACCTCTAGAAGTCTTTCAATGGAGTTTTTTCTATGTAAAGAAATGGGGTCTTCTATGTAAAGTATCATGTCATCTGCAAATAATGATAATTTAACTTCTTCCTTTCCTATTCTAATTCCTTTTATTTCTTTCTCTTGTCTAATTGCTCTGGCTAATTTTTGAGCACTATATTGAATAGGAGTGGTAATAAAGGACATCCTTGTATTGTTCCCAATTTTAGAGTGAAAACTCTCAGTTTTTGACAATTTAATGTGATACCAGCTGTTGGTTTTTCATAGATGGCTTTTATCAGATTGAGGTAAAGACCATCTATCCTGATTTTCGATAGGGTTCTTATCATGAATGAGTGTTGAATTTTACCAAAAGATTTTTCTGTATCTATTGAAGTGATCATGTGACTCTTATCTTTTGCTCTTGATATGGTATAGTACATTTATTGATTTGCATATGTTGAACCATACTTGCATTCCTGGCATGAATCCCACTTGGTCATGGTGTATAATCTTCTTGATGACTTCCTGCATTCTGTTTGCCAGTATTTTATTGAGGATTTTTGCATTGACGTTCATTAGGTAGATTGTCCTGTAATTCTTTTTTGGTTGGGTCTTTCTCTGGTTTTGGAATTAGGGTAATATTTGCTTCCAGGAATGAGTTAGGAAGACTTGCTTCCCTTTCAATTTCATTAAACAGTTTGAAGAGTGGTGGCATTTAGTCTTCCTTGAATTTCTTGTAGAATTCAGCTGTGAATCCATAAGGACCTGGACTTTTCTTGATTGGTAATGTTCTAATTACATTTTCAATTTCATTAACTGAAATTGTGTTATTCAGTAGTTTTATATCTTCTTGATCCAGCTTTGTTAGTTCATATGTATCTAGAAATCTGTTCATTTCTTCTGTATTATTGAACCTATGAGAGTAAAGATTTTTGATGTAGGTATTGATGATCTTCTGTATTTCCACAGGGTCTATAGTGATTTTTCATTCCTTATTGCATGGATTTGAGTTTTTTTCTTTCCTTTTTTTAAATAAGGTTGGCTAGGGGCTTAACAATTTTATTTATTCTTTCAAAGAAGCAACTCTTTGATTCATTAATACTTTGTATTGTTTTCTTCATCTTAATTGCATTAATTTCTGCTCTGATGTTTAAAATTTCCTCTCTTCTTTTGGCTTTGGGCTTGACTTGCTCTTCTTTTTCTAGATGTTTGAGGTGTAACATCAGATTGTTTATTTGTGTTCATTCCATTTTCCTGATGTGGGAATTCACCGCAATAAATTTCCCTCTGAGGACTGCTTTCATTGCATCCCACAGATTCTGGTAAATTGTATTTGTATTTTCATTTGCTTGTAGATATTGTTTAATTTCTTCTTTAATTTCCTCAGTGGCCCGCTGATTGTTCAGGATTGTATTATTTTATTTCTATGCGTTTAAAGAGTTTTTGCAGTTTCTTTTGTCATTAATTTCCAATTTGATGGCACTGTGATCAGGTAGCATGCATGGGATAATTTTGATTCCTTTGTATTTACTTAAGCATGTTCTATGGGCTAGTATATGGTCTATTCTAGAGAATGTCCCATGTGAAGCTGAGAAGAATGTATATTCTCATGTTGTTGGGTGGAAAACTCTGTACACATGTACCAGGTCCATTTGTTCACAAGTTTAATTCAGTTCTGTTATTTATTTCTGATTTTCTGAGCAGTTGATCTGTCTCTTTGTGTCAAGGGTGCATTAAGATCTCCCATTATACTTGTGTTATTGATTATTTGATTTTTCACTTCTGTTAATATTTGTTTTATATAGTTGGGTGCTCCCATATTTGGTGCATATATATTTAAGATTGTTATTTCTTCCTCTTGGAGTTTTCCCTTAAACTGTATGTAGTGACCTTCTTTATCTCTTTGAATCATTCTTGGCTTGAAGCTCACATTGTGAATAGAATAGCTACCTCTGCTTTTTTGGGGGATTCCTTTTGCATGGAGTATTGTTTTCCATCCTTTGACTTTCAGTCTATGAATTTCCTTTTGGGTTAGATGGATTTCTTGTAGACAGCATATGGTTGGATGTTGTTTCTTGATCCATTCTGCCAGTTTGTTCCTTTTGATTGGTGAATTGAGGCCATTTACATTAATGGTTATAACTGATATATACTGACTTATTTTTGTCATGCTATCTTTCTGTGGTGGTTTCTTTACCTTTTCCCTCTACTAGTTTGCCCTCCTTGGTGTTTTGTGTTTTTTTTTCTTTTTTTCTGTTGATCTTCTTGAAGTTGTAGCTATTTTCATGTCTATCTAGAATATGTTTCAGTATTCTTTACAGGGTTGGTTTGGTGGTCATGACGTTCTTCAGTTGTTTTTTGTCATGGAAGTATTTTATTTCTCCATTGATTTGGAAGGATAGTTTCACAGGGTACATCAGTCTGGGTTGGAAGTTGTTTTCCTTTAGGACTTGAAATACTTCACTCCATGCTCTTCTTGACTTCATTGTTTATGTTGAGATGTCTGCTGTAATGCTGATGGGCTTTCCTCTATAGGTGATTTGCTTCTTTTCTCCAACAGCCTTTTAATATTCTGTTCTTATGTTGAATTTCTGAGATGTTGATTATTATATGTCTGGGTGTTGATTTATTTTGGTTTTGGCTAATTGGAGTTCTATACGCTTCACTTACGTGTATGTCAGTTTCCTTTCCCATGTCTGGGAAAATTTTCAGCTATTACTTCTCTGAATAGTGTTTTTATATCATTTATGTTGTCTCCTTTTTCATTTACACTTATCAGTCTTATATTGTTTTTCTTTGCATCATCTTGCAACAGTTGAATTGTTATTTCCTGATTCCTTGTTATTTTTAAACTATGTTTCCTTTCTTGTTCACTAGCTGCAATCATGGCTTTGAGTTCTGAAAGTCTAACTTCACATTCACTGAGGTGGCTTTGCCAGCTTTTGATGGCATTTTTGATTTCCTGCATTGGATATCCCGTTGAATCTCTTTCATGCATTCTAATTCTTTCTTGTATTGTTCATTCAAGGTTTCCATCCTTTTGCAGTACTCCTCTACTTTTTTAACTATATCTTCTTTAGATGTGTTTAGCATTTCTTTCATTACGTTTATCATTACTTGTTTTACCTGGGAGATTCTTTCTAATCTGAGTTCCTTTACAGCTTCATGGAATTGTTTCTTTATTTCAGTTGCTATCATTTCAGAAGTTTCAGGTGTATGGTTTATACTTTCCTCTATGTCCGTGTCTCTTTGGCTTGTTTGGGATGGACTGGAGGTGTGAGCTTGCATTTTTCTCTTTTGTTTTTTCATTTTCCTGTATTCCTCTGTGGCAGGTGAATGCAAAGTCTCAGATGTTTCCTGGGTTGAGGATGGCTGTCTGTACTGCAGGGAATTTCCTCAGTTGAGACAGAGTGTTAGACAGGCCTTCCTGGATATGGAGGGGTAATTGAAGGCACCCTAAGGGGGGAGCAGTATGCTGGGCAGACCTTCACCAAGTCACACTTTGTAAGCCAAGGCTCTCTGGCTGTTTGAGGATGCAGGAGTGAGCCCCACAAGGTACCATGCAAGGTTATGAGGCTCCAAGACTAGGTGAAATTCACAGTGCACACCTTCAGCTCAAGCCAGGTTTATCACTGTGGTTGCTCTGCTGCTTAGGGGTAGCTGGGCAGAGTCCAGGCAGGACCCTAGGGATGCTCCAAATGTCTGGGCTGATGGAGGACTTGGGGCAGGTCCTTACCAGGTTGCTTGTGGGGTCTCAAGCTACACGGCTAAGTGAAATTCACTGTGCGCACCTTCAGCTTGCGCCAGGTCCAGAGCTGTGGCTGCTTTGCTGCTCGGAGGTGGCTGGGCCAACTTGAATGTTTACATTGAGAAGTCTGCTGTGATTCTGATAGGCTTTCCTTCATAGGTGATCTGGTTCTTTTCTCTGACCACTTTTAGTATCCTGTTCTTGTGATGAGTTTCTGATATCCTAATTATTGTATGTCTGGGTGAGGATTTATTTTGGTTATGGCTAATTGGGGTTCTATATGCATCACTTATCTGCATATCAGTTTCTTTTCCCATGTTTGGAAATTTTTCTGCTATTATTTCTGTAAATAGTCTTAATACGTCCTTTGTGTTGATCCCTAATTTTTCATTGACACCTATTAGTCTTAGATTGTTTCTCTTTGCATCATCTTGCAGCTGTTGAATTGTTATTTCCCAGTTCCTTATTATTTTTAAGAAATCTTTTCTTTCATGATCATAAGCTTCCATACTGTCTTCAACATCTGAGAGTCAATCTTCAGCTTCATTCCAGCAGTTTTGCCAGCTTTCAATGGAATTTTTAATTTCTGAACATCTCTTTGAATCTGTTTCATTCATTCTAATTTTGTCTTATATTGTTAATTCAAGGTATCCATCATTTTCTTATGTTCCTCTATTTTTTTATCTAGATACATTCAACATTTCTTTCATAATGTTTGTCATTTCTTTTTTTACGTAAGAGATTATTTCTGATCTGATTTCCTCTATAGCTTCATGGAGTTGTTTCTTTACTTTAGTTGCTATCATTTCAGAATGTTCAGTTGTGCGATTTCCACTGTCTTCCATTTCAGTGTCTCTGGGGTTTGCTCTCAGTGGGCTGGAGGACTGACTGCATCTTGCTCTCTTGTTTTGTCATTTTCCTCTGGGATCCATGTGGCTGGCCAGGCACCCTCCCGATAGATTCTATTGGTATGCTGCGCTAGGCTGAGTTTCAATCCTCCAATATCCCCATGGCTAGTCGGGGCACACCCCCGAACTGTGGCATGGGAGACTTGTGCTCTGTGACCTGTGAGGATGGCTGGGTGTTCCCCTGATGGATTGCACTGGGTTGCACTGAGACACTGGGTTGGTCAGAACTCAGATTCTCCATGCAGCTAGCAGGGATGCACACCCAGAGTGTGGCACCAGGGCCTTGCACCTGGTTGGGTGGAGTTCAGAACCTCCAGGACCCAGGCAGCTAGTCTGGATGCACCCCCAGAGTGTGGTGCTGCTGGGTTCTTGCATCTGGCTGCAAGGAGTTCAGAGCCTCTGGACCACGCAGCTACCCCTGGCACCCCTCTGGTATGTTGGGCCAGGGCTTTGCTCCTGGCTGGGCAGAGTTCCAAACCTGGGTTGCACCCCTGAACTATGGCTCTGGGGCCTTGTGGTCTGATAGGCAGAGCTCAAATTCCCCAGTATCCACTGGTCTTTCCCTGATGGGTGGCTCTGGGCTCTGGGCTGGGCTGGGCTCAGTACCTTTGTGTCCTGTGAGTCTGGCCAGGCATTCCCCTGATGGATTGCACTGGGAGGCTGGGTTGCACAGAGCTTGGATCCTCCATGCAGCTAGCACAGATGCACCCCCTAGAGTGTGGCTCAGGGGCCTTGCATCTAGCTAGGTGGAGTTCAGAACCTCCAGGACCCAGCCAGCTAGTCTAGATGTGCACCTGGAATGTGGTGCTGCTGCGATCCTATGTCTGGCTTCAAAGAGTTCAGAGCCTCTGGACCATACAGCTAACCCAGGTGAACCTCTGGCATGTTGGGCCTATGTAATTCTTATAATAAACCAGAGATTTAAAGAAAAAACTGTTATTCTCATTTCCAAGTAACAGACTGAGTCCAAAGAGCATTCCCATACACTTAGCACATTGTTTTCAGCTCACCAGGCCCTTTCTGCCCAATATTCTCTCTCCAAACACAACATAACCAAACAGGTCTTTATTAACAAAATAGCAACCACATTCCTATCTCCTTTTGGGAATTCCAGGATCCTTTTAACTGAATTGTTGACTATTCTCAAACTGAAAATTCTGTGATCAAGGTTCACAAATGGTTAGTGTCCATTGTGCACAATTTTTAACAGTGTAACACTCTAAAAAGAACCTTATTTCCCTTTATTTTAAATTTCTGGAAAAGTATGTAGGAAAGAAAGCATCTCAGTTGACCCTTTGTACTTTCAACATGGGTTCTCAACAAGAAACTACTGATTTGGTTCATGGTGTTGAGATCGAAATATACATTTCCATTTTTCATATATGCCACTTTCCTAACTCATAGTTTGCTCAATCTAGAGGCCCTTCCCTCTGTGTTTCATTCAATAAATGGTTCCATTATCCAACCCCTACTAAACTATCAAACACATCTCCCATGAACTCCAGATACCATGCCTTATGCCCTGTCCCCAGCCACACCATTGAAATACAGTAATGCAATCCTGTGGTGCCAATGTGCCAATTCACGACCAAAGAGGACTTGATCTCACAATCTTCATTCCCATCAATTCTCTCTAAACTTTCACCTCTAATTTCTTCTACTCTCCTTCAATCATTTTTGTGCTCAAGACTTTGACCACTGCATCTACATCTTACTTTCCTGTACACTTTCAAAACTCTGAGATACAGCAAACTAAACCAAGAAAGACCGAAGGAGCAGTTTCCAGCATCAGTTTTCTGTCCTTGTCACCTCTAAACTATTTCTCTCTTTCTTCATCTTTTCTGCCTTCAAAAAAACTTGACATTTTGCTTATAGCAGACAAGCTAAGCATATTTCAGTGCCTCCTACCAATAGAAATTCACATAAAAACCAAACATAAAGTAAACAGGAAAAGAAATGATCCTATACATCCCAGAATATCTGCTACCTGATCACATCACAATTCTGGACACGTGTTCCATTGTTACTTTCCTGTTGCAATTAGGTCACCAAAATTACAAGGTGAAACTTGTGAATACATGAAGTCCAGTGCCCAAGAATTCATGCGTGATGAGGGTACGAAACTCTGGGACCTAGGAATTTCTCATACTCACAAGACTGAAATGATTAACATAGGGTACTATTAGATATACATGCAGGAATGGATTCCAGGAACTCATTTTCCTACTTGTTGCTAATATAGCACATAGTTCAGAAACCACTTTGGTACTTAATCAACCAGCTAAGCCCATAAAACCCAGGTATTACTTGCTACCTAATTGCCTCCCTCTTTCCGAGCCCTGTACTCTCCAGCATTATGCTTTGACTAAAGGAAAAGGTCAAGGTGTGGAGAGACTGCAGTGTTAATCCAGGTGTCACGTAAATGCATTAGCTCAATGCACCAAACAAGGGACAATATTTTGATGAGAAAATGGCATTTAGAAGCATTAGTCCATTTAAAACATTTTCCCAGTGTGGTTACATTAGTAGACCTAAACAATCAAGGTCCAGGAGGCATTGCTGCAGGGATTGTGAGCTTAAAAAGTTACCCTTGTTCTGACACCTATTAATAACCACCTTTGGAAAATTATAAAGTACAGTGAAAAGAGAATTGTTTTACTCTGTGCCTGCAAATTTTCCATAACTGTGATCCATATGGACAAAAAAATCTATATGGTATGATACATGTTTAATCCTCTACTGAACAAGAGGCTTTTGGTATTATGAAATCTATTGCTAATTCTAGGTACTCATGGCACTTGAGACCTTTTCAAGACATTTCCTGCACAAAGAGCAGATTGGTTGCACAATGTTCATCAGCAAAAATAATTCAAAGCATATAAGCTTGTACTGGTTTTAGAGGAATTTTCACTCCCTTGGCTACCTCAACATATGAGAAAAAGAACTTTCCTCATCTTAAACCTTCCATTGGTTTCTGCTACAGATTCTGGAAATGCTTCTCCTGGCTTGTCCTGTAGACTTCTTAGCAGGAAGAAGAGCAATAGCATTTCAAAGGAAGGAACCTCTGGCTGTGTCAATACTTGGGGCAGGGCAGAGGTGGAGGTTCAGTGAAACATCACACACTGGCTTGTTTGATAGAGTGAAATTTACAGGATCATGCTGCGTAAGAATAAGCTTTAATGGATCTTCCATTTCTGCTGATTATCACAAATGTGGGTTCCTTGAAATCTCTGGCTACTGATGTTGAGCCTCAACATCACTGGGAAAATCTATTTGTCCCTGAGGCAGAGACTTCTGAATGTTGAAGCCCAACATTAGGAGTTAAAGATTCTGTGGACTTTGCTTCAATCGATTCCTGCAAATTCAAACCTGAGCTTCCCCATCTGAAGTATCTGCCCTCAATGCACCAGACTTCTTTGATAGAGCTCAGTTTCTATCTGGAGGGTTTTTGTACCTATCTCTGGGCAGCTGTTCTAAAGTTTAGAGTTGTAGACTGACAGATTCTCTCTGTTCGAATCAGTAGGAACTCTGATAAGTTTCTTACTATTTTAAATGTTTCCCAAAGATTAAAATATAAAGATTTTAGAGAAAGGAAAAAACCAGTGTAAGTTCAGCCCTGAAGCCAATGTCCACCCTCAGACACAGGCTCCATTGGACAAACCAAAGCCACCTGTAGAAAATGCTCACATCTGAATGGACATTTGATGAAGAATGTGTTTCTTGTGTGAGGTACACAAGTGCATAACACAGTGAATAATGAGGTCCCCTTGGTTTTCAGGACATACTAGAGTTCCTTCCTTATTACAGAAAAGCACAGTGAAGTACACTGTCACATAATCCCAGAAGTTCATGACTGAAAGGATTTTAGAAGTTGTGTTGTCCAGTTCCCTGTATCTTACATGTTCTGATCTGTATACCATATCACCATCAACATTAGCAGCAGTAAATCAGCATCATTACCATTATTGAAACATTAACTAAACCACCACTATGCTTGCCATTCTTCGACCATTGATCTTCCCATCAGTTCTGTAATTTGGGTATTTGTAACCTATTTTACTTAGAAGGAAATGAAGAAATTAAATGAAAAATCAAGAAGAGCTAGGATTTAAGTGATTAGTCCTGGGTTTTTAACCATAGTACTCTTAACAATTTTCCCAATCATATGTCCAACATCCACTTGAAAGATGTAGAAAGGGGGAGGGAAAATTGGGTAAGGGGATGAAAAAGAATTCAGATGTATTATGTACACATACCAACTTTCCATGATGAATGTCATCATTTTGTACTGTAAAAATTAAAATTAAAAAAGTTCACTACCACTCAAAGCAGCCACTTTTATTATGAAACACTTTCTTTTATGCTTCTATAAAATGAACTAAAATTTTGCCTTTTACGTAAAATTCTGCCTGCTAAGATCATGCAGAACAGGTCTAATCTGTCTTTTATTTGGAAACCTTCAAAACATATGCAAATAGTGCTTATGTCTTCTTTCCTTCAAGGTAAATTCCCACCTCTTTTTCTTTTGGTTCCTCTTTAGCATTTCCTCTGAGTGGTGATGTGAGTTATTTGTTCCTGAACCTACACTATTCCAAAGCAGGAACTGCCCCCTAGCATCTGGACCAAGCCCTGGCCCAAGCACAAAATGAATTTTCTATAAATTCTAAAGGATATGGCCTGTGATCAACAAATTTTCAATGGTAGATGTTCAACAAAAGTAAAATATCCTGCGTATTTGTCTTGCAAGTTAGGAAACTTTTCAGGGTTCTTCACAGACTATAGAGTCAGAAATGAAACACAGTCTCCATGGGTGATCTGCTGTTTCGTTGTTGCTGTTTTGTAGTACTGGGGTTTGAACCCAAGTCCACATAAAGGTTAGACAAATACTCTACCACTGAGTTATATCCACAAAGGTTTTTGCTTTAATTTTGAGACAGGATCTCGCTAAGTTCCTCAGAGTCGCCTTGAATTCAAGGTCCTCTTGCATCCGTCTCCCAAGTATGGGATTATAGACATATACCACCACATTTGAGTATGATCTGGCTTTCAGGTGAGTAAGATTAGCATACCTGTCTGGGTATTGCTGTATTCCTCAAAGCAGCATGGGATGACATTAGGATTTTGATGCACGGCTCACCTTGTGGAATCAGGGCTGTTCCTGTATGGACTAACCCTGACCCAAGCTGTACTAGAAAAATCAGTTTCAGCACTAGGTACAGTAAACAAGTAAACTCATGCTAAACCTATGGTCCAGCTTGCTAGGATGCTTTGGGATATTGAAGTCTATCTTGGGCAAGTGTCATTTTCCTTTTTTGTGCTTTTAATCCTTGAATTTGGGAATCCAGACGTCCATGATCTTGGCATTATCATGAAAAAAGACTTCTATGAAAGGTATTTTGGTCTAAAGTAAAATATGCTCCAAAAAGTTTCCTGTATGCTCAGATAAGGCTTTTGGCAGGTGAAACTTTAATGTCATCAGTGAATTAATGCATTAGTGAGCTCAGAATTTAATGGCATTATTGGGAGATAGTGGAAAGTAAGGAGATGAAACCTAGGTAAAGGGAGAGGGTCATGGATGCTTAACTTTAGGGAGAACATCTGTCCTCTTCGTCTCTGGTCATTCCCTGTGTTCTGTTTCTTAACTGTCATGACGTATAGTTTTCCTCTACCATGTCTTTCCTCCGTAATGTTTCAGACTTGGAGCCAGGTGACCATCAACTGAATCCTCCAAAACTGTGATCCAAAATATACTTCTCTTTCTTTAAATTGTGTATGCCATATATTCTGACTCAGCAGTGGAAACCTAACCTAGATGTTTTCTCTTTTAAGCCCTTTCCCACACAGGTAAATCCTCTTGATTTATTAGTAGATGCTCCTCATTTCCACCTCCACTTGAAAAGAGATTTTTAAGTAGTTCTGTACTTGGGACCTGAGCATCAAGTCACCCTATATCATCCCATTCTAATGATATGACCTCTAATTTTTTCTTTATATTTAAATGTTTGGATTGATCATTAGTCTAGAATTTTAGTACTATGAGAGCAATATTAGTTCAATTATGCTGAAGTATGCTATAGGAACAAGCAACCTTTAAAGTGCAATCAATAACATTTGCAAGTTTATTTCAAACAAGGCAAAGGTGAAGAGTTCTCTTCCAGCCTTGATTCTATTGTACAGTACCTCCAAATTCTCCAAAGCAAGGTAAGAGAGGGCAGACAGAACTCCACTTTCCCTTCAGTGGCTTCTCCCAGTAGCTACACTTTTACTTCTCATTGGACTCTTGATTGGAATTTGGGCAAAGTCCCACACCTATTAGCAAAGCAAACTCTTCCTGCCCCTTAAACGAGGAAAATGGCACAGAACTGAGTGAGCACAGATGAATATCTCTGCTGAAACTGTTGTCTTACAATTTTTCTTTGCTCATTCTTTCTGGGACCAAATTCCTCCCCAAACCACACAGTCATAAGGATCCCACTTCTCTGTCTCTTTCCATTGGCAGTAACTTTTATTATTATTTTATCTTGAGTTTTTCATTGACTAGCTCAGAAGATCCCAAAGATTAAATCAGTATTCCTCTTACAAGCAACAGAAAGTCTACATACAGAAACTTTAACAAAAAAAAGTATTACCTTATGGGACAACAAAATCCATATTCAGATTTCATCCTGAATTCACAGCTTGCACAATGTCATCAGAATGTGTCTTTTTCCAGCTCTCAAGTCTCATTGTCCTAACACTGGCTGCATCCCAGCATCACACACTAGTTACCAAGAGCAGCAGGTCCTCGTAATCACAGCATAAAAGCATGGTCCAGGCTAGTGAGAGTAGTAAACCTAGTTCCTGCATAGCTCAATCAGAAGTGTGAAATACATATCTCATTGTTTCTGATTAATGTGCCAAATCAAGTGTCTATTTCTGAGCTAATTACTATCTCCAGTGAGATTGGGCACTGTGCTTAGCCATCTATGTCACAGCATATTGACTGAAGCCATACACAAGACTTTTAGGGAGGCACATGCATGTAAAATAGGGATAAGGTAGATCCTCAAATGAAAACACAAGCTGTTCCAGAAAGGAGTGTTGATGGATGCCACTGACTCTGTCCACTAAACAGGACTTACCTTTGTGTTCATCAGCACCATTCAGCAGAGCTTGACTGATCTGAGTTTTAATTAACATCAGCTTTGCCTTGTTCACCCTGTTCCTTCTTTAACCTTAGAAGTGCATCTGCAGCCTGAACCTCCCCTCATTTCAGCAAGAGTTTTAGTTCTAGATTAAACAGTCACCAAGTCAAACCACTCTCAGCAACAGAAAGTAGGCTATGCTTGAGCTATATCCTCACTTTGATGAAAGACAGAAAATAGCTTTGTGTCACACTACCAGAAATCAGAGTCAAGGGAAGCAGCCTTACTTCTTCATGCTACACTCTTCAAAAAGCAATCAATCCTTCAGCCCCAAATTTTACTACTATCTAATTTACATGTCAACATCTTATCTTCAAGGGTCTTTTGAGAGACTACATTAATTGTCTCTCCCTAGCAAATGCACATTCATCTCTCTAACTTGAAATCATATGCAAAAAAGGAAATGAAGTTATTACTATGGCAAGTTTTATTCTCAGGGAATCCATTCTGGCTTCTAAGACCACTATTTCCTTTTGTCAAAGGCTCACAACCGTCCTCTTAGTAATCCATTCTAGAATTTCACTCAGGATTGACATTAAGGTCTATAGTTTGCAAAATCCCTTTTTCTCCTTTACAAAAGCTAGGGCTATGCATGTCAGCCTCCTGTCTCTCGGTACCTCCTCCTGTGTATGAGAGACAGCTAATGGAGGATTTACCTAATGTCCTCTGATGAGACAGTGCAGAGTCAGGGTTAGAAATCAGCAGACCATGAGGGTCCAGCCTTTTGCTTCTCCTTTGCAGCCAAGACCATTTCTCTGCCCTCTTCTTCCTTGAGATAAGAGCTCTCTCCTATAACTGCCAAGCACAACAGATAGAAACAGCCATCTTTCATCTTTACATGTCTCCAACTGCCCTCCTAGGTCATTGAAACAGGCTATGGGGGCAGGGCAACTGTATCTCAGGTCTCTGTGCACACAGCACAGTCCTAAAGTTCCAGGGAAGGTACCTATGTTGTTGTCCTTGCTATAAGGCCCCCATATTGCCTCAGTTCATTACTGAATGATGATGTAATTTCCCTTAGAGACTGAAAGCCAGTTTTCTGTGCAGGTAGCAAGTTGGAAATTCCCCATAATTCTGTCATTGTAAGCAGCCCCATTTATCTGAAAATATGCACTCTCTGATTTGGTCTATTTGGGCAGATCTACCTTCCTTTATCCTCTCTTTGTATTTTCTTATGTGGTTATCTTCACCTTTAAGAATCAGTCCAATTCCTATGTTAGATTTTAAAATCCCAACTAACTTACATTGAGCTACCAGGAAATTCCACATCATGCCCTTTCAGAGATTAATTACAGAAAAATAAGACTGACGTTGGGGATCTGTCTGCACAAAATAGACTCCCAAATTGATGTAAAGTATGCTTGGTATTGATAGTTCTGTAATTTCCAGAAGAGTTCAGAATGAGAGTGATGTAATTAGATTTCACTTGAAGTTTTCCCTTAGAATTAAAGAAAGGGAGGGAATCAATATATTATCTTGCTATGAAGTAAGTGAATCACCAATCTGTTTCAATTTATTGCATGAACTGAAGAGAATAATAATTTACTTCTCTGAATGATACTTTACATCATGAATAGGTACTGTGCTAATTTTAAGTATTTCCCCCAAAACAAAAAGATTGTTTTTCACTCCTGCCTCTCATGTAATTGATAGCAGAGATGACACATAAAATGTGCAGGGGACCTTTTATCTCAATCTATATACTGAACATTTCCTTTACTTTGTGCTGCAGTATGACTCTTGCAAGGTAATAAATATGTTTTAATTATCAACTACAGCAACAAGGAAAAATAGCAGAATAAATGGTAAATGTTCTGCCCTTTTTCATGTGAGAGAGGAATGGAATAACAGTTTGTTGAGGAAAGAGGGCACAAGGTGTAAAGGTTGTGAGTCGTCTTGAGCCAGTTCAGGACACTGTGAGCTGAGTGAGACCATTAATATCTCTTTTTTCATCATGTAGAACATGGGACTAATAAACACTTCATGTTTTTGTCAGCAGTTGCTTCTTTAGTGCTGTGTAACAAGTAGGCCCTAAACCTCAGTGGTTCACAACACAATAATCTATTTCACACTCAACAGATTGGCTGAGGTTCAGTTGATCTCACATGGTCTTTGCTGGGCCCAGCTACACTGCAGACCTTGGCTTGAGAAAAGACTTGCCCCAGGTTGCATGAGGTTGTAAAATTTATGTGGAGCCCTCCCATCCCATAGAAGATATAAGAAACTCAAGTAAGAAAAACATCTGAAGTCTCTTATGGTCTTGTTCCTAAGGATAATAATGATATTCTCATCCACATCCTATTGAACAAAGCAAGTTACATATACAAGCCTGAAATCAGATGGATGGTGGAGTGTGTGAAAAGGACATGACAGAAAGTAAACATAAGGAAGTCAATCATTCTAATAGACTTCACATGCCTGTTATAAAAAAGTTCAGATGACTCAAGCTAAATAAAGGACTAAGCAGGGCTGGGTTGTAGCTCAGTGGTAGAGAGCTTGCCTACCATGTGCATGGTCCTGAATTTGAGCCCCAGTATTATGGTTTACATCTAAAATGACCCCCAAAAGCCTCATGTGCTCATAGGTAGGGTTTTTGATAGGTGGTTGGAGTATAAGGACTGATAAGTAACTTGCTTTTGGGGGTAGGACCTGGTCAGCAGAGGTGGGTCACTGGGGATGTGACCTGGAAGAGTTCATCTCTCTCTCTAGCACTTGTCTTTGTGCTCTGCTTCCTAGCAGCCACACTATGAGCTGCTTTTCCTCCCCAAGGCTCCTGTCCCATGCTGTCCCACCTTAGAGCTGCTGGACTCTGAACTGAAATCTCTAAAAACTGTGAGCCCAAAATAAACCTCTCTTCTCTCAAGTTTTGGTTATCAAGTATTAAGTTCCAGTGACAAGAAAGTGACTAAAATGTACCCAGCACCACCAAAAAATTAATAATAATAATAATAATAAAGAAAGCAGTAAGCACATAGTAGTCACTCCAAATATGACAGTTATATTGGCTATTTGATATATGATCTTAAAATTGTCAACACATTTCTCAGCCCACTCTGCTGAATGCTTACAGGTCGGCATTATAATCACTTGATAGTCATAAAGAGAGTAAGTCTTTGCCAAACAAGTGTTTTGTCCATTTCAAGTTGTACATATCATTATCCAGGATGTGCCCAAGATGCGGGTGAGGAAATGTGTCTGGAATTTGTGTAGGTTGGTTTCAAGAAATCAACATGTTTCTACTTTCCACATTATCAGGACAAAGAAGAGCAAGCTGCCGCCCTTTGCTTGGTCTGCTAGTGAGAAAGTTAGAGATTGTATTACTGAACCAAGGAATTGATGAAAATTGTTAAAGTGTTTGGAGCATCTATCAGTTACACTTGGTGAGACATCACTAGATTTAGAAACTGCTTTTTTATGAATTGGTGTTTTTCCATATGTTTTTAAACTTTGTGATGTTTCCTCCTCGGGAACAAAGTATCATTTTAAGAATTACAGCTTTAGGATTCAAAAAGAGTGAAATCCCTATAAAATATTCTGAGCAGATAATAGCAACCCTGAAATACTGTTTAATTCTGACTAATTTGTCCTCCTAAAAAGAACACCTCCTAATCTCTCTGGGCCTTCTTGTCTTCAGTTGTGAAGAGAGTTGGCTTATAAATACTTTGAAATTTCATCAAGATAAAAAATTATATGATCCTAACCTAATTTCTTCTCAAATTAGAAAGATCCCCTGCAGCAACTTCGCCCAGAGGTAGAGATGAAAGTCTGTTTTGGGGGGCACCTGTTTTGTGGGCTCCAGGGATACCCACAGGCACTATCTTAGTGAAGAATTTAACCGAGTGGTTCTCTGGAGCCTAGTTTATTTTCCCCTTCTTTTCTACCCTCTATACTTGATCTCCAACATATACCCCAACCTCTCCATTCCTCTCAATCTCCAAGGTAACCACCCTGACCTAAGTGAATTCCCTCCCACCCTTGCATGGCAGAGCTCTTTGGATTTTCCCACTTCACTTCAGCCCCATCCCAAACTGATCTCCAT
>RJWT010017332.1:0-19387 GCA_004365215.1 Cuniculus paca | reverse complement strand
GTGGGGCTGGGCGCTGATTTCTATGGTTCTGGTCGCCCTTTCCCCAGGTGCACAGCTAGGTGGGGTTGGCTGTGCACCCCCGGAGTGACCGGAGCAGCCTGGGCCACGCTGCTCCCGGTGAGCGGGCGGGGCGCAGGTCCGACACTTCTAATATTTAGAGATTTTCCATTTCAACTTTAGCTTACAAATTTGGAGCTATCAATTCAGAGCCCATGCACTCTCCTTTTCTAATAAGGAGAAATTCTTTTCATGCCCCTCCCTCTAAAAGAGAGAAAAATGTGTTTGTGTTGCTCGTAGTGAGACTGATTAAATTCCTGGCTTTGGGTCTCAGTTCTGTGAGGTCCTAGTTTGGCCTACAGCAGCACATAAATTCTGCAGGTGAGCAGCTATAAAAAAGAAAGGCCCAGGCACCTCATAAACTTCAGTTGACCATTACAGAGAAGGCTGATGCCAGCAATGTAGAATGCTGCTGCTGGGACATGTCCTCAATCAAATACCAGAGACTCCCCCACATGGAAGGGTCCTGGTGACCTGGGATAAAGTCACTGAAATAGGGTTAATCTAAGAAAGCCTTATGCCAATGCTGCTGGAATGCTCTTTACTGCGTGAACAACTTCCTTTTTAATCATATTTTCCTCCTCCACTGGTAGGAAGAATAATTTACAGAATGTTATGTGTCTTGGTTTTGTAACAGAAAAATGGGTGACTGCTCTAATTTCCACGGGTGAAGGAGGAAAGGCTTGGAAGCCATTCACTGGGGCAAGCCAGCTGGGTTCCTTAATGAGCATTTTTGCTGTCTCATTAGGATGAGTTACATAAAATGTAGTTTGGGCTGGGCTGCCTTCTTGCAAGGTTAACTCAGAACTTCTGCCTCTTAGTCTTCGAAATGGAGAGCTAGAAAAGAGCATGGGATGGGGGCCTTTCCCCATTTCTGAAATAACAGACCATGAAGTGAATCGATATCAGCCTTAACATCCTCTGAATGGGAAGTGTCTCCCTCTGATGTCTTTGAAAAACCACGTTCTCTTCACTGGGGACTTTGTGCTAGGTTAGGTCTAAAGGGATTAATGAACTAGTTAAGGGCCTTTCGCGGTGCCTGACATTTAAACAGACTTTGCAGGTGCTCAGAACTCCAGAAGAACAATGGCACTGAGGCAGGCATCTTGCTAGTCATTGAAGAAATGTCATGGCAACATCTCTGTGAAGTCTGCGTGGGCGGATGGGCTGTGCCAACATCCGTGTCCACGCTATGTGTGCTCCTGTGTCTCGTGCATGTCTCCTTGCTTGTGAATCCTCGCGTATCCCTATGTATTTAATCACACATCCTTCATCAGTTACCCCAAAGTGGCTTCTCATTGTACTTTAAGATAAGAGCAAAGCGCAAAACCAGATAAATTTATCAGTGAGGGGGACAGGGAATAGTGTGCCCATGAGCTTATGCTGCACAAGTGAGGCTAAGAGAAATGAGGCGATTCTTAGCTTACACGACTCTACTAACATGCAGTTTATGTGCAGGTAGCAAGAACAGTAATCATTTTCACAAGCTGAAATTTTGAGAGAAATCTGAGTTCTTTCTGTAGATAAAACAAAATTTAAACACTTCTTTTTTTTTTTAAGACGGGGTCTCATTTTGTAGTGCTTGCTGATTTTGAACTCATTAAGTAGCCCAGGTTGGCCTCGAACTCACAGTAATCCTCCTGCCTCGGTCTCCTGAGAACTGGGATTACAGGCATGTGCCACCACGCCCAGCTACCTGAAGAGTTTTTTTTTTCAACTTAATAATTTAGTTTTAATTAGAGAAGGTAGAAAGTAACTATGTTTTTCAAAATATAGTGGCTTCAGTATGTGCCATGAACTATGTTTTCAGGATTTATAAAATATCCTTTATGTGTTTAGATAAAACATCCTTGGCCCAAGTGTGATGGTGTACATCTGTAATCTCAGCATTTAGGTGACTGAAGCAGGAGGATCAGAAGTTTGAGTTCAGCCTGGACTACATAGCAAAATCAAGTCCAGCCTGGACTACATGGAAAGACTCTATCTCAAAAAAATAGTCCTTACCTTTTAATCTGAAAACCAAGAAAATGTTAGAGGTAAGTTAGGGGAATGAGAGAAGAAAAACTAAGAGGACTTTAATACACATTTATTGGTGTGCCTCTGTATGTGAAAAATTCTGATGTCTGCTCATTTTATTCCTTGTGATAGCTCCTTAAATAGTTCAAGAAACCACTTCAGTTTCTTTCATATATTCATTCAACAAACATTTATTGTGTGCTTATGATCTGGGAACAGAACTAGCCCCTGAAAACCCTCACTTTCAGGGAGCTTATATGCTAGAGGGATCATCTACACCAATCAAATAGATACACAAAGATGATAAGAAATGAGAAAGTGAGGTAAATGATACCACGGGAATAATCAATGGGAGATGAGAGAATCCTTCCTTTAAAAAGTTAAATTGAGCTGAGACCCTAAGAATGAATAGGAAATAATTATAAATAAAGTAAGAAAAAAACATGTTCCAGGCAGGTAGAAAAAAAGGACATGTGCAAAGACTATAACTGAAAGAAATGTGACTGATATGAGGAAACTGATGTTAGCCAATCTGTTTCTCTGGGTGCTTAGCTGAAAAAAACAGAAAAACCTAGCCCATTTTTGCAGAAGAAGAATTTATTAAAAGATAGGGTAGTTTACAGTGTACCCTGAACTATTGCAGAAGTAAGTCCAGTAACTATGTCGAAAATAGTTTTGTGGAACTTGTGTCATAAAGACACCACTGATCCTAATATCACTGGTCAGTATTGGGTACTGGAAACTGCTGTAATCACTGGACACAGTCATTACCCTCATAAGAAGGGGTTCCTGCTTCATTGGCATTAGCTGCTAAATCAGGAACTGCCCCTCTATGTCTAACTGGCAGAGCTAGCTTGCACATTAGTCCCCTGGCCACAAGGCAGACTTGGGAAGCACAGTGAACATGAGAAACGCAGCCTCAAAGTGTGCCTATCAGGAAGAATTCCCTCTGTATTGCCTTAAGTCCATTGAGTCATTCCACTGGTGCCTACAAAACCTGCAAAGCATGAAAACTCAGACTTGCTAGGAAACCCCCTTTAGTTAAGAGAGGATGATACTGTGATAGGTAACACTTGTGACACTTGTGTAAGACTTAAGAACCATTCTAACACACTCATACGTCAGCCCACCTTATCCACCGATTTGCCCAGGTGCCAATGGAAGATGTTCAGGAAAAAAATTGTGCCTCTACTGAACATACAGACTTTTTTCTTGTCATTATTAACTAAAGAATACAGAAAAAGGACTCTACGTAACTTTTACATTGTAGTAGATGTTATAAGCCATCTATACATAATTTAAAGTATACGAGAGGATGAGCTTTGCATGCAAACATCATGCCAGTTTATTTAAGGGATTTGTGCATCCAAGCATTTGGGCATCTGAGGCAGTTCTGGAGCCGATCCCCCTTGAATATTGAGAGATGACTGTACAGTGTGTTAGTTTCTAGTGCTGCATAATAAACTACCTTAAAATGGCATCTCAAAACAACAAAAATTTGTTATATCACATAGTTTTTGAGGGTAAGAAATCTGAGACTGGCTTAGGTGGGTGGTTATGGCTCAGGGTTTCTCACAAAGCAGTGATCAAGGTTATAAACATCTGAAGGCTAGGCAGGACTAGAGGGCCACTTCCAAGGTGATCCACTCATAGATATTAGCGAGATGCCTCAGTTGCCCCAGGATATGTGCCTCTCGTCAGGCTGCTTCAGCATCTTCATGACATAGCACCTGACTCGTCTTGGAGCAGTGATCCAAGAAAGAAATCAAGGTGGAAACCAGCATCGTTTTATAACCTAGCTTCAGAAGCTGACTATTGCCACTTCTGCTGTGTTCCATTGGTCACCCATACCAACCTTGATACAGGGTGGGAGGGGACCATACAAGGCATGAATCCTGGGAGGCAGAAATCACTGGGAACCATCCTGGACACTCCCTATCCTGTGTTTTTTCTTCTTGCTGATGGAGTGCTATTGGGTATATCTAGCTTTATTACTTGGTATATTGGAAAGTGTAGATAAACTTACATGTTTTGTCACTTGGTGTCTAGTAGCAACCTAGGAACTGTTTCTTAAAAAGAGGATGGTTACTTTTGAAAGAGGATTTTCCTCTTGGGGTTTGCTGCAGCTGCTTCTAGCATGGTGATATACCACAGCTGGCCAAAAGCATCAAGTGCCAAAGTTGACTGTACTGCAGCTTGACCAGCTGAAGAGATTGATCTCATCCAAAGCTAGAGCATATTAATAAACCAGAGCAACACTGCTACAAGCAAACAGACACTAAGAACAATCCAGAATGTGGACGTGCTGTAAAATGGTGAAAGTATACTGAGCACCTGATAGGAGAAACAATTTTCTTTTGTTTTTGTTTTGTTTTATCTTTTCAGGATAGATTTTTAAAACCTTTTTTTTTTTTTTTTTTTTTTTTTTACAGAGCACCCATTGGAGCAAAAGTTGCATACAAGTTTCCAGAAACAGTTCTAATCTGTTTTTACAGAGACAGCTTTGGGAGCACAGCTGCTCTGTCACTTGATTGAGCCAGTGTCTTTTCTAAGATGTACCTGTCTTTTATACTAACCAAACATAATTCAAAAGGTGATACAATAGGAGTCAACTTCCTTACATCTTTCAGTAGATTTCTTTAGTTCTCCTAGGAATGCAACCTTGCTTTTGGCTTCTAGGTTTTGTAGGAAGGGGCAGCTCCAGAATCTTGTTTTTTCCTATCATACTAGCCATTCTTCCTCAGGTCAGGAAGTTTGTGCAGAATTTCTATCCACTGTAGAGTACATCTATTCCCAAGTCTACATTCAGGAGTAAGGAAATAAACTTGAATCATTGTGGGAATCTCACCAAACCATCACAAATGGATTCAGGTCAAACTTCACTCACCACTTGATCATTACAGCTCCCTCTCTGATGATACACTGTGGTATACTGGGACCCTTGGAATTAGTGTTAGCTCAAAACTTGTATCTGATAATCTCCAAGAAGTCTGAATATTTGCTATTATCGAGGGTCCATTTGCCCCATAAGTGGGCATATTCCCTTTGGACAAGACTGAAAGGAATACTTTCATATGTTCTTGGTGATCTACGGGGTCTTCCACTTAGAACACCTCATCATGCCAAGCACTCTAAGTCTTTGAATTAACTAAGATGGGGTATCATTGCAGGCACTCTGCGTCTCTTTTAACCATTTCTGTGTACCTCTCTCTGGTTTCTGGGCTCTTTTTTTAATTATTTGATCTGATACCATATCTTTTTAATTAAAAATTAAATTTAAAAAAATGAACCCCTTTGTGCCTTTTGAGGTTTCCTATTAAAATTCACCCATATATTATCTATTTAGAGAATAAATATGGACAAGCTATAAGTTTGTACCAACTGGCCCCTAGCTCCTCTTTCCCCAAGGGCAGCTGAGTTCTTTTACTTCTAATGTTCCATACCTAGAATTTTCTTCAGAGAACTCTGACCTTGGGCTATAGGAGCTGAGTTGACTACATGCAAAGA
Organism: Cuniculus paca; assembly: GCA_004365215.1. NCBI lineage: Eukaryota > Metazoa > Chordata > Mammalia > Rodentia > Cuniculidae > Cuniculus > Cuniculus paca. Next base: position 13,807 of record RJWT010017332.1, on the reverse strand, counting down.
AAGCTGCAAGTATCTTTGAATTTCTCTTGGGGTACATAGAAGATAGATTAGTAGTATACCCCTGATAAATCCATTTCAACATTTCTATATCCCCAAGGCATAGTATTCTTTCTTATATCTTTACTGCTCAAAGTATATGAGGACCAGGAGTACTGGTGTCACTTGGGAACTTGTTAGAAATTCAGAAATTTGGACTAAACCCCAGATCTTGCTAAATCAGAATTTTAACGAGACTCCCCTGCTATTCATATGCACATTAAAGTTTTAGAAATACTAACCTAAAACTGGTATGCCAGCAAATTTCTGGCATCTCAGCATCTTATATTTAGGCCACCCCTGAGCATAGGTATCAGTCAGCTAATTGAAAACATAACTAAAATCACTTCCAGCTGCTCAACCCAGCATTTTGAACACAGAGTTCCCAGGCTACACAAATGCCAACAAATTCAGCCTGATCTAGAACTATGTTTTTCCCTCGTTGGTTTAGACCCACATTCTGCAAATTTTTGAAGATCAATATGAGCCATGTCTTCATATCCTTTGTTGTGTACATCTCTTCCTGGGTTTGTCTTCTCATTACACCCCAGTCATAAGCCTGGGAACAATGAGGAGTAGCAGGGATAACTCATAAGAACTGGCTCGCTGGCAAGGACCTGCCTCAACCATAGCCCTCAAGGGTCCTCAACACAGTAAGGATAGTGTCATGAAAAGATTCCTACCGAGGTTGGGATGCTTGGGAAGTGCTATGATTTGAATGTGGTCTCCAAATTTCATGTGTCAGAAACTTAATCCCTGATGCAGTTTGCAGCAGTGTTGAGAGGTGAGATCTTGAAGAGGGGCCTAGCACATGAGGGTTCTGCCCTTGTGAATAGATTAATACCACTATCACAGAGGTGGAGTAGTTGTCAAGTGAGTGGGTTCCTGATTAAAGAATAAACTCAGCCCCATTTCCCACTCTTTTCTCACTCCTCTGTGTGATGCAAGATAGATATCTGCTGTATGAGATGACACCGGAGAAGGCCCTTACTAGATGTAACTCCTCAATCTTGGACTAAATAAGTGTATGTTCCTTATAAATTACAGAGCCTGTGATAATCTGTTATAGTAGTACAAAACAGCGTACGTCAAGAAGCATTTGAATGCTCCTATTATATCCCATATTATCCCAATCCACTACTTCCTGACTGATACAAAGAAGGAAGAAATGATGCTATAAATTAACCTATTGTTGTATCTCAGCAGCTCACAGGATCAAATTTTGAGTTCAGTTTTTGCATATGTCAGCCTTGCAGTCTTAAAAGGAGACAAATTATTTCAGTAGCCATTATTTCTGTTTGTGTCTTGAGCTGAGTACTTAGGACCTAGAGTTTGTTATTCTTATTTCTTTAAGCTCTTCGTAGTCATAAAGGAATAATTACCTTATTGCCTAGCCCTTGAGTATTTGTGCTTTTGATGACTGTTATTTGTCACATACTATTTTGCGTGTGGGTGTGGTTTTTTGAGATATGGTCTCGCTATGTAGTTACGACTGATCTTGATCTCACTTTGTAACCCAGGCTGGCCTCAAACTCACAAGGATCCTCCTGCCTCAGCCTCCCAAGTGCTGGGATTACAGGCATGAACCACCACACCTGGCTGTCACATACTCTTTAATCTCCTGAGTCCTACTTTTAATGGACACTGTATTCCAGATAATACAGTTAATAATTTAACCAATGGTTTGATCACTGAATATAACGAAGTTTTAATATGCTGGATTTTACGGATTTTATCTCCAACTATAGTAAATAATCAAGTTCATATTCCCCCTATCATTATAAGTGTCCATTTTCTGCAACCACTCCTAGAACAAATTATAAATTGAAGGTTTTTTTCTTTTCAATCTCAGGCGAAATAGTTCTACTCTGGCTAACTTAAGCATAAAAAGCATTTATTTAGAGGATATTGAACAGCTCCCAAACTTTCCAGGAAGGCAGATGGATCAGAAGGATTACTCAAAATCTGGCATTTAGAACTGGTCTTGGGAGCCCCTGGAACTGCTTTCAGGGGCACAGCCTCTTCTGGCTCTGCTGATGTTACCGCTAATTGTCCATGGTTTTTCTTTTGCTTCTATGTCTCCTTCCCCTTCTGTTAGACTGGTTATGAGAATAATCATGACTTCCATCCTCATCCAGACAGATTGTACCATATTGTATTCCTCAGTGTCACAAGCTCCAGAGTCTTGTGTGCAGGAAACTCATGACTGGGAAGCCACATACCTATGCTTAGCTGCAAGGGATGCCATGGGAAAAAGTTTTCAGCTTCATTAGTGGCAGAGTCTCTGCTGTACTCAAAAATTAATAAGTTGGGAAACTCCCCAAGTAAAGGTAGGATTCAGATACTGGTTCCATTACAGTTCATGTGGTTCAATACAGACATCAAGAGTGAATGTGGGCAAGATGAGGCTGAAGATGTAAGCAGAAATCAGATTATTAGAGTTTAAAGCTTATTTAAAGGTTGGTTTCTTCTAAAAGCAACAGAAGATTTTAAGCAGTGTTAAGCTGAGAAACAGCAGTCATGTGAACAGTCTTTGCATTATAGTATACATTGAGAGAAACTGTGGACACATCTGTCAGGCTATTTCAAATGAGAGACAATGGTACCACGAGCCGAGGTGGTGACAAACAGTAAGAGTTGAATTCAATAGAGTTTATGATGGTTGGATTAGGGGAGTAAGGGAGACAAAAGTATAACAAATGACTTCTGGGTCTTGGCATTTGTCCCTGGATGAATGGTGGCACCATTTACTGAGATAGCATGCATAGTTCAGGTTGGAACAGGTACATAATTTGTGCATGATGAGTGGTATTGAAAATCTTCTGATTGCTTTTAAATAAGCGGAACTTGATTGAAATACTTTGAGATATTTCAGGAAGATAGTTTTATGTATAGATCAAGATCTCAGAGGAAATATCTGGGGTAAAAATATGAACATATATGCCACCATAAGGTGGCATTTGAAAACGTCAGTGTGAATGAGATCATTTGATGGGTGGGTATGTCTAGGGCAGGGCAAAGTGGTTCTAGAAGTGAGTCTGTAGGGCTGGGATATTTCAGTGATAAGATCTTGTTGGTTGCTTTTTTATTAACTGTTAACAGAATCCCAGTTTTGTTAAGATATTTCCCGTTCTTTTGTATCTCTGTACTTCTGGAGAATCTTCAATTCTACATGGGCCCTGATTAGCATAAGAGTAACCCTACTCCTTTTTGCAGTAATGGTACAAGAATGGCCATGTGACTCAATGCCTGCCAATGAGAAATGAGAGAAAACAAGTTCTTGAGTTTTGGGAAGGTTGTTCTTGCTTCCAAGTGAGAATCAAAGAGAAAGATGGTTTCTTGTACATATTTCTCTGGTACAAGAGGATATTTAGATATAAAATGACCCCCAAATCTCATGTGCTTGGAGGGTGATTGGATCTGGAAGGATTTGGACTAGCCGCTAAAAGTTGTAATTTCTTCAGTGGAGCAAGTAACTGGGGGCGTGACCTGGAAGGGTTTATTTCCCTTCTGAGATTCTCCCTTGATTCGCTGCTTCTTGGATGCTGTTGTGTGACTGGTTTTCAGCTGCCCAGCTCCTTCACAACGCTTTCTTGCATTGGAGCCAGCCAGCTATGGACTAAAAAAGGTTACCCAAAAGCCTCTCCTCTTTTCAGTTGTGCATGTTGGAGATTTTGTGCAGTGATGAGAAAAGTGACTAATATATGCAGATATCATTTTTGAGTTTAATTTTCATGTAGATGTGTTGCTTAGCACTGCTGCTGCTCTTCTGCTATAAGCTTGAGTATGGAGAAACGAGATAGAGTGAGAGTGAGAGATTGAGAGAAAGAGAGAGAACAGAGAAGCTAGATAGTACCTGGAACCTTAAAGTCTTTGAATTCACTGTCCCTGAAAACATGTTGTACTTCTGTATTTCCTTTTACAGCCTTGTTATCTGGTTTGAGTTGAGATATCTGTTGATTGCAGTAGAGGAGGACAAGATTGCCTATTTTTATCAGATCCCAGAGTTAGTAAGACATCTGGAATTTGCATTCAAGTCTGTCTGAAGGCAAAGTCCATATTCCAAAACTATTGCCCTGCCTGTGGAAGGAATACCTGGGCTTTCATTAGTTGTCTCTTAGTAGTTCTAGGGCAGGGAATGGTAAGGCATAGAGAGTAAGTATTTTAAGCTTTTCAGGACATATGGTCTCTGTTTCAGCTTTCCAACCCTGCTGTAGTGAAAGTGGCAAAGTAGCAATAGACAATATGTCAGCAAGTGGGTATGACCATGCTCCTATGAAACTTTATTTACAAAAACAGGTGGTGGCCTGTAGAGTTTCTGAACCTCTGTTCTAGAGTAAAAGATTGAGAAAAAAATTATGGATTGAGAATCTGTGTTTTAATACAAATGTCACTAATGACTAACTCTAAGTGTTGGTATAACTTGAAATTTCAACACATAGCAAGTCCCATATTATGCTTTTAGAGTTTGTTTTAAATATATGTCCATCATTAATAGTATTTGGACCAACATAATATGAGTTGATTTCTAAATACTGAGTAAATAAGGATGATTCAGGGACTGGCAACCAGTGTGGGGAGAATTGGAATGTGATAACTGGCCCTTTTCTCTCAATTTTTTTCTCTTTTTTGTCTTTTTTCATTCCTTTTTGTCTTTCTTTCTTTCTTTCTTTCTTTCTTTCTTTCTTTCTTTCTTTTTTCTTTCTTTCTTTCTTTCTTTCTTTCTTTCTTTCTTTCTTTCTTTTCTCATTTCTCTCTTTTCTAAACAGCTTGGGGGTAGTCCAGCCACAGAAAAACAATCCCATGCACCAACTCAGAGACCAAGTTCAGATAATCCCTCAAATACTACTTCATTCTTTCTTTTCTACCCCCTTCTCTAGTTTCCCAAACCTTGTGTGACCACCCTTTGTCCTCCAGCCTTGCTTCTACTTCTTTCCCAGTTATTTCTGTTTTATACACTATCTTCCCTAAATTTCCCCCATTACAGAGTAAAACCACTCTACCAAGGAGAAACATCTTGCATACAAGCTCCTGATTTATGATAGATTCTGATCTATAACTATAGACTTTACTCCTATGATCTAAAATACAAAATCAATAGTTACTACAGTTTGTCAGTTTCTAAATTATGCTTGATGTTATTAGTACTGCCAATTTTACTGCTTCAGATAGGATGCTTTATCTGTTATAATTAGTTGTTTCCCCTTCTGTAACAGTATGGGAAGCTCTGGGGTAATAACCTCACCACAGCCCTACACCAAAAAACTAGAAACTGAACCAAACAGATACTGACATCCCACTCTTAATTAATTGGAAGTGTAGGATCTTGGAACAGACAGAAACCAAGAATTTCCTACACACAAGGAGGCCATCCCTGAAGAATGGCCTTTTTCTAAAGAAGCCTTGATACTACTGATAAACTTACCTACTACAAAAACTCAAAATTAGCATCACAGAAAACAAAATAAAAATTTTTTTGAAGTAGAAAGTGACAAGACAAGAAAGCAAACTGCAATCTCAGACCTCCAGCCTGCCCAGAACAAGTCCAAGAGACACTGACATAGAAGAAATTGGAAGACTCATCTGGAATTTTTGAAATGATAGCAAATGATCTAATGATGGATTGATAAAGAAAAAAATTCATGAGGCTACAGAGAAAATGAGATCAGATATAATTTCTCAGGTAAAAAAAGAAATGTCAACATTTATAAAGGAATTGCTTAACAAATCTAGATAGATAAAAAATAGATGATGATAGGAAGAGAATGGAAACTGTGAAAGATCAATATAGGAAAGAAATAGAATGCGTGAAATGGTTTCAAACAGATATCCAGGAAATTGAAAATTCCACTGAAAGCTAGTGAAATTGCTGAATAAATCTGAAGACAGACTTTCAGACCTTGAAGACAGGAACACAGCTAGTGATAATGAAAAGAAAAATATCTTGAAAATAATAACAGATCAGGGAATAATATTCAGCAGCTACAAGATGATGCAAAGAATAATAATGTAAGAATAACTTGTGTCAATAAAAAAGCAGGAGTCAACACAAATGACATTAAAAAAAACTATTTCCAGAAGTAATAGCAGAAAATTTCCCAGGCATGGGAAAAGAATCTCATATACAGATAAGTGTGATATATAGAACTCCAATTAGCCATAACCAAAATAAATCTACACCCAGACATATAATAATCTTGATCCCAGAAGTTCAGCACAAGAACAGAATATTAAAAGCTGTTAAGAGAAAAGAAACAGATCATCTATAAAGGAAAGCCCATCAGAATAACAGCAGACTTCTCAACACAAACCCTCATGTCAAGGAGAGCTTGGGGTGAAGTATTTCAAGTCCTGAAAGAAAACAACTTCCAACCCAGATTGATGTACCCCAAAAAACTACCTCTCAAAATTAATGGAGAAATAAGAAACTTCCATGACAGACAACACCTGAGGAAATTCATAACCACCAAACCAATGCTACAAAGGGTACTGAAAGATATTCTAGACAGAGATAAAAATGAACACAATTTCTACAGCAATAACAGAAAGAAACCACCAAGCAGGGCAAGCAATTAAACAGATGGGAAAAGAAGGGAACCAACAGCAGAAAAATAGCATGACAAAGATAAGCCAAAGCATATCGGTTATAACCATCAATGTAAATGACCTAAATTCACCAATCAAAACAAACAGACTGGCAGAATGGATCAAGAAGCAAGATTCAACAATATGCTCTATACAAGAAACACAAATAACTCAAAAAGAAACTCATAGACTGAAATTCAAAAGATGGAAAACAATACTCCATGCAACAGGAAACTAGAAAAAAGCAGGGGTAGTTCTTCTGTTTGCAGAGAATGTGAACTTCAAATCAAGAATGATCAAAAGAGATGGAGAAGGTCACTACCTACATGTTAGGGGCAAAACTCAAGAGTAAGAGTTAACAATCACAAATACATATGCACCAAACATGAAACCATTCAACTATATAAGAGAAATATTAATAGACATGCAAAGTGAAATAAGCAATAACACAATTGTAACAGGGAACCTTATTACCTGATTGTCACAAACAGGTAGGTCAACTAGACAAAACATCAGCAAAGAAATATCAGAACTAAACCAAACATGTGAACAAATCAACTTAGCAGATGTTTACAGAGTGTTCTACTCAACAACATCAGAATACACATTCTCTCAGTTCTGCATGGGACATTCTCTAAAATAGACCATATACTAGGCCATAGAACATGCTAAGTAAATGCAAAGGAATTGAAATTATCTCATGCATATTATCTGACCATAGTACAGTGAAACTGGAAATTAATGGCAGAAGAAACCACAGAAATTCCATAAACACATGGAAATTAAAGAACACTTCTTAAAAACCAATGGGCCACAAATGAAATTAAAGAAGAAACTAAACAATATCTATAATCAAATGAAAATACAAACCCAACTTATCAGAACCTGTGAGATGCAAAGAAAACAGTCCTCAGAGGGAAATTTATAGCTGTGAATTCTCACATCAGGAAAATAGAGTGGGCACAAATAACCTAATGCTACAATTCAAACTTCTAGAAAAAGAAGAGCAAGTCAAACCCAAAGCCCACACAAAGGAGGAAATTATAAAGATCAGAGCAGAAATTAATGCAAGGGAAACTAAGAAAACAATACAAAGAATTAATTAATTGAAGAGCTGGTTCTTTAAAAGAATAAAAAGAAATCGATAATCCCCAGCCAACTTATCAAAAAATGGAAAGAAAAATCTCAAATTCATGCAATAAGGGATGAAAAGTGTGGAATCACTACAGATCCTGTGGAAATTCAAAAGATCATCAATACTTCAAAAATCTTTACTTGCATAGGATGGAAAGCACAGAAGAAATGAACAGATTCCTAGACACATATAAATTATCACAGCTGAATCAAGAAGATATAAAAATTCTGAATAACTCAATATCAGTCAATGAAATTGGAAACATAAATAAAAACTTACCAACAAAGAAAATCCAAGGTCCTGATGGATTTATGGCTGAATTCTACAGAAATTTAGAGAAAATCTAATGTCAATACTCCTCAAACTCTTTAATGAAATTGAAAGGGAAGCAATTCTCCCTAACTCATTCCTGGAGACAAGTATTACCCTGACACCAAAACCAGAGAAAGACTCAGCCAGAAAAGAAAACTCCTAATCTCCCTAATGAACATAGATGTAAAAACCCTCAATGAAACACTACCAAACAGAATGCAGCACATCATCAAGAAGATTATGCACCTTGACCAAGTGGGATTCATCCCAGGAATGCAAGTATGGCTCAACACACACAAATCAATAAATGCAATACACCGTATCAACAACCAAAGACAAAAATCACATGATAATCTCAATAGATGTAGAACAAGCTTTTGATAAAGTCCAACAATCATTCATGATAAAAACTCTATAGAAAATTGGAATAGATAGTCTTTTTCTCCATCTCATAAAAGCCATTTATGACAAACCAACAGCCAATATCATACTAAATGGTCAAAAACTGAAAGCTTTCACTCTATAATTGGGAACAAGACAAGGATGTCCACTATCACCACTCCTATTCAATATAGTTCTGGAAACACTAGCCAAAGCAATTAGATAAGAGACAGAAATAAAAGGAATAATGATAGTAAAGGAAGAAGTTAAACTATCAGTTTTTACAGTTGACATGATACCCTGCAAAGAAGACCCCAAAATCTTACCAAAAGACTTCTAGAATTAATAACCAAATTCAGTAGCATAGCTGGATACAAAGTCAACACTCAAAATCTGTAGCATTCCTATACACAAACAATAAACTCAGAGAGAAAAATTAAGGAAACCACACCCTTCAGAATAGCATCAAAAAATGAAATACCTAGGAATCAAACTAACAAAGGTAGTAAAAGATCTATACATTGAAAATTATAGTACTCTGAAAAAAGAGATTATAAAGGATGTCAGAAAATGGAGAGATATCCCTTACTCGTGGATAGGAAGAGTCAACTTTGTGAAAACGGCTACACTCCCAAAATTATTATACAGATTTAATGCAATCCTGATCAAAATATTGTTAGCATATCTATCAGATCTAGAGAAAATATTCTTAAATTCCTTTGGAGACAGAAGAGACCTAGAATAACAAAAGCAATCCTGGGCAACAAAGGACAGGCAGCATCACAATCCTTGACAAACCAACAGCCAGCATCACTGACTTGAAATTATACTACAAAGCTACTGTGATAAAATCAGCATGGTACTGGCAAAAAAAAAACAGACCTGAGGATCAATGGAACTGAACAGAAGATTCAGAACAACTACAAACAAACTCATCCACCTTATCTTTGACAAAGGGACCAAACATATTCACTGGAAGAAAGATAGCCTCTTTAATAAATGGTGATAGAAAAACTGGCTTTCCACATTCCAAAGAGTAAAACTAGACTCATGTCTCTCACCATGCACTAAACTAAAATCAAAATAGATCAAAGATCTAAATATTAAAACAGAAACAATAAATCTACTGGATGAAAGAGTAGGTGGAAATCTCAAAGACATAGGGGTAGGCAGAGAGTTCATGAACAAAAACCAAACTGCATGGGAAGTACTTCATAGATTCAACAATTGGGATCTCATCTTATGAAAAAGTTTTTCCACATCAAAATAAGTCACCAACAGACTGAAAAGAAAACCCATGGATTGGGAAAAAATTTTAGACAATTGTCCCTCAGACAAAAGACTTCTATTTAGAACATATAAAGAATTGAAAAAACTCAGGCCCACCAAATTTAATGACCCAATTCAAAAATGGCATCTGAGATGAATATACACTTCTCAGATGAAAAAATACAAATGACAAATAAATCTATGAAAAAATGTTCAACATCATTGATCGTTTGAGAGATGCAAATTAAAACTCACTGACATTGCATCTTACCCCAGAAAGAATGGCTATCATCAAGAAATCAACCAATAACAAACACTGGCAGGGTTGTGAGGAAAAAGGAATCCTTCTTCACTGTTGGTGGGATTGTAGACTGGTATAACCACTGTTAAATCAGTATGGAGATTCCTCAAAAAACTAGGATGAGGTCCCATTCGACCCAGCTATCCCTCTTCTGAGTATCTTTCCAGAAGAATTAAAAACATCATACACAATAATATATGTGCCCCCATGTTTACAGCAGCACAGTTTGTAACAGTTAAATCTTGGAGATAACCTGAATGCCCATCTACCAAGGAATGGATTTTTAAAATGTCATATTTTTATGCAATGGAATACTACTCAGCTCTACGGAAGGATAAACTAGAGGCTTTTAACAGGTAAATGGATGCAACTAGAGACCATACTCACAAGTGAAATAAATCAGAATTGCATATGTAAACATTGTATTGTCTCCCTAGTATAAGAAACTAAAAGAATAAGTAAGTTTCAAAATCTACAATAGATATCGTGAAAGGGAAAGAAACTGCTGAAGAGAAAAGAACAACTGGATGGGGGGAAGAAGAAGAAAGTGAAAAGAAATATATGTGTGTATATATATACATAGGCACAAGATAGCTAAGATAATTATACTACTAATTTCTTTTAGTTCATTGAAAAGAATAGTTTGTGCTTATATTGTTTGATCAATTTGCAGGACTTTATCTTATAATCTAAGCAACTACTTTAAAGATAACAATACACAATATATTAACCATTGTTAATTTCCTGTTACCGTGTTATGAAATTCTCTATCATTGTTTTTATTGTTTTTTCTCTTTAAAATAAAAAAATAAGGATGACTCATGAATAAAGGGCTTGATCAAATGTACTAGAGTTATATGCAAAGCCAAGTAGGAGGCTGAGTGGATAATGGTGGTTGCTGAGGATTCTGGTAGATGAAATTCTTTCTCAATCTGACTCCTCCTCTGCTTCATCCTTGTTTCCCATGCCTAAAGAAGCAAAGGTTGAAAGGAATTCTCTAGTAGGAACTAGGAGTGCCTATTTCACAGGACACTGTAGGTATGGTTTAGGATCCCTTTTCCCCAGTGAATGTTCACATGGTCCTAGACAATCAGAACTTTTGTTTTGTTGTGTAGCAATTCTTAGCGAATTAGTGGCTCTTATTGAGGCACATGTAGTGTGGTTTGGTTTTTGTTTTTATTTTGAGACAGGGAGAGTTTCATTGTATTTCCCCAGCTGATCTGGACTCCGAAGATCCTCCTGCTGCAGACTGCCATGTAGCTGGGACTACGAGTGTGTGCCACTGTGCCCAGCTACATGTAGTTTTTTTTACCTGTGGGACTGGAAATATTTACCCCCCCCCCATTTATTTTGTTTCTACTCCAGAGTTTACAACAATAATGAAAGTAGGAGTGAATGAACGTCTGGATCAGCAGAGTACTAGCCAGAGCTGGGGAAGGAAAGGTGAGCTAGGAAACCATTTGAAGGACAGATTTCAATGATGTAGTAGCTGAGGGGAGTGAAAAATGCTTCCTTTTCATGCATGGTAGTCGTTCTCAGGAAGGAATGTGTTAAAATTGGCTCTCCACAGATGAGAATATTTAAGATTTTAACTCGGCAGGAATGTAGTCAAGAGCAGTCATTAACAAGCTCCGTGTTTCCATCTGCCTCGAGGAAAGCAAGCTCTGCATTCAGTTCAGTCTGTGCATTTCTGCCAGGCCCTCACTCTTGCTCCACGCTGACTCCCTAGCATCCACCCTTGGGTTGTCTCATTGTTTTATCGTTGCTGGAGAGAAGCCCCCAGAGGCTTCAGGCCTGGACAGAGAAGCGTTGAGAAACAACGAATCTACTTTAAACTCCACTATCTCTGCCTGGTGGATCAGGTACCCATAGGACAGGTTAATTCTAGCCATGGTGATTTGAGCAGATGGGTCAGCAGGGAGGGTCACAATTTGAATATGACAAGCATTTAATTTCACATTTGCTTTCTGAAGCCTGAGTTACAAAAAGAAGAAATTTCAAAGAAAAACAATTAGCTCATCCTCACAGGTGTGCACCAAGCAGAGCTGCACCTACAAGCAGCCTGACTCTGTGAGTCGTGGTGCAGAGCTGGTGGCCTGGCTGGACACTGAGCAGCCTTTTCAAAGGAGACTCTTCCGCACAGTCATAACTTATTCATGCTTCGTATTCTCACACACTCAAGTCCCTCAAACACAGCATGTGGAATTGCTTCAATTAACAGCAAACCAGTACCATTTGCAGCCCAAATCCTGCTAACTGCTGGTAGTAGGGAGCATGCCAGAGCCAGTGGTCAAGCCCAAAGCCAAAGCACATGGTGTGACTATGGTAAACACTCACTTCTTCAGCCACAGAAAGACCTTATGGCCATTTCTATGTTTTGCTTAATCAGTAGTAGTAAACTAGAAAGTCTAAATATCTGAGCTTGACTTGATAGAGAAGAGGTACCATAATCCCAGCACTCAGGAGGCTGATGCAGGAGGATCAACTCGAGTTCAAGGCCAGCCTGAGCTATAGAGTAAGACTCTGTCTCAATAAATAAATAAATAAATACTGATTAGAAATAGCAGACCTATTAGAGATGGTGAATGAGTATTATGTCTAGTTGGAACAATGAACTGGAACAGACTCGTGGGACCCAAAGGCTTTGCCAATGCCCCTACAGGGATTCAGATGGAAAAAAAAAAAAAAAAAACCACTGAAATGCAGACTATTTCAGTACACAAGATAACTATATAGAACTTTATTGATAAAGTTTTTTGCAAGTCATTATAGACACAGCTTGCCTCATATTTTGGGAAATTAGTCTGGAAATAACCATTTATCCCCATATTTATCAACTAGAATCCTATGGCTCAAGGCCCTTCTAAGATCACTTAGCTTAGTGGCTCTCAGCATAATGCCTGGCATGTCATAAATCCTAGGTAAATGTTGTCTGTTATCATGATCAACATCCCCAGAACCCTCCTAAATCAAGCCTACTCTTGAAACTGAAGTTTCATAGGATTAGATCGAAAATATTAACCACAGTTTCTAATTAAAACAGGAAGACAGTCAGAAAAAATACATGAGTTAGTGCACTGAGACCTGACATTTGCAAGCAGTTAATTCCAAACACAATGTGTTGGCCTGAAAGGCCACTCTCAGGGCAAAAGACCAGATGGTGTCTTGGTTGGTAGCATCCGGCAGAGTGCTAGAGTTCTTTTCTGGCTCGACTGTTTTCACCTTAAATGATTTGGAAAAGAGAATTCACCTTATGCACCCCCAGAGAAAAATCAGGAGTTAAAGACAATTTAGATGTAACTAGGAGTTGAAAAATATTTGTCTCCACAATGGAAAACAAAGTATGGTTTTACAGAAAATGTTGAGAATGGCAGTCCATGTTGATTAGCATGGCCTTCTGTGTCCTTGACTTGACAGAAATAATTTGGAAGCAGGCTAGGATTTTAATCTAAATGAAAAAAAGAGCAAATTCCCTGCATTCTCTTATGTTATCATAATCAACAAGGTACACATAAGGTTAGAAGAAGCTGGTGACAAATTTGCAGGTGATTGGAATAACTCCATGTTCAACTCTTACGATTTTGAGAGTCCTTAGAAATTAGTTTAAAACTTACTTTACAAAAAGAAAAAAGAAAAAAAAAAGAAAAGAAAGAAACTGAAGTCTAGGGAGGGGATGTGACTTGCCCACATCCTACACAGTCAGTTAGTGATGTAATTCAGCTCTGCCAACCTCCACCCCATACTCCTCTCACTTATACCATTTAAAGAAACCATGCATAAATGTGTGT